>JAMPIV010015982.1:415000-474666 GCA_024509875.1 Oreohelix idahoensis | reverse complement strand
TGGTAAAATATTTACAATTTATCTTCTCAAGTATATTTTCTGCTTGAATAATCTACTCAATGAAACTCAAAATCATTACAAAATTAAATAAATAAAACGACAAGCATGGGAAACAAACAGAGCCAGGGATCCAGACTCTCCCCCATGGACGACCCCAGCCTCTGGAGGACCAACATTAGTACACTATCTTCGAACAGGAAAATTCCCTTTAGGACTGAGAATGGAACCAGGCCAGGAAAGAATACAGCTGATTCGAATTATGGATCTGGCAAGCACAGCTTTTTTTTAGTACACACAGCCACCACAATTATCTTCTTCCCCGAATCCCACTTCTTCACGAGACCCTTCACTGGTAAAAGGGGGAACGACTAAGTAAGCTAAGTAAGTAAACTCTACTTGGAAAATTAGGCTCAACCCATACTAAGTAGATTTGAATCACCCTGCGTCTCGAGGTCGTGTTTTTTGTTGCAATTAGCGACACTTTTAGAGTTCAATACAGTCTGAATCGATGATGTGAACAACACTGACAATTATCAAACAGTCCTATGGATTTTAGTAGACGGTTCTCTTTGTCGTCTTGGTTTTGTCATTTGTAAACTGCACTCAGGGATGGTAAATCTTCCAATGATTAAGAGGACTTGTATTAGTTACGCTAAATACAATGTGCTCTCACCGTCCTGTAAAATTACAGCTCCCAAAAACAGAAACAATTATTTATTGACTTAACACTATTGACTGTAACAACAACGAAGTGTTTACCTTGCTGCGCATGAATGACATCAACGGCCCCCACGGCCGGCCCACCCCACATCCTAAAAAAAAAGCACACAACCTCCGCAGGCCGACGCCCCAACACAGAACCATACCTCATAATCCCTACTGTCCCTGCCAAAAGATAAATCAATGAAAATGACCCAAAATTAAAAAATCCCCACACCAGGGGGAGTGCAATGTGAACTACCGCCAGCGTAAACTAAACGCCGCTGGAGAGCTTTCAAAGATCAAGGGCTTTGGTATGAAGTAGTGCAAAAAGTGCGGGTCACCAATTAATGAACATGTGTTAAGTGTCGCCCACGTCACACATCGACCCCATACTCTAGTGGTGGTCTCCGAAAGCCGTGCTCAGTGTCGCGAAGCTTTTTAGTGATTGTAACTTATATAGTTTTAGTGCAGTGTCGGCCAGAACTTATTCGTGGACAAAACCGATGAGTTCGCTTACCTACGCTGACATTGAAAAACCGAATTATTCCCCAGATGTGTGTAACCGCTTGCTGCTACCTCCCACTATTATCTGGCGCGGGAACATTCCTGCCCCCGCCGGGCCGCATAATACACCGCACCATGCCAAAACGCTGTTGCGTCTCCTGTATAATGCCTTGATATCCCTGAGTCCTCAGGACTCAGGGCGGTAGGGGTTGTTGGTACCGGTCAAGGGTCTTCTTATCCTATGATAACTGTTTATACCATTTATTTTTTTCACTTGTATTTGACTCCTAACACCGTAAGCCGAAGGTTGGCCTCCCTGCTTACGACTACTGTCGTAGCAATTCTCATATATTAATGAGGTATGATGCACCCGCGGGATCCTAGGCGATCATGTACTAAATCGCAGCCTGACCGCAATTATGTTTTTTATTATGCCTTTAAATGTTTATCTATTGGTAATGTGATTTTACCGTATGTAATCTTTTTTTTTTTGGTCAATTTGCTCATACAGCACATCTCGTCCCACTGAAAAACATGCCTATGTGGCAAGTTCCAAAACACAGCGATACACTAGTGTAAAATTTACCTCCTCACGGTCCCCTGCCGAACATTACTCTAAATTTCTGATCACAGGGTTGGGCCGGCACTGAGGAAACTGCAACCTGACATGTTCAATTTGCCTCGGGATATATTGGGAGTTTAGTTAAAACATGATAAGGGTTGAAGCAACAAAGACCACCTTCATGGCGCGTCTAGCAACTTCTGGCGTTTGTCTCCTATGCTATATATTCCGCTGAACAAAACACGAGAGGGCTGATTGTGCCGTCTCGTTACACCCTACAAAAGCTCCACCATACAGATATATTTGAAACTTCTTTATGTGCCCCATATTAATGCTAAACATTTCTTTTTTCGCTTCGTGGAGTATCCCATGTTCCCCGGGCCTTATGTTCAATTTTACGGGCTTGCGTATAAAGCGACAGGTTTAAGCGTTTCCCCCATCAGGTTGAAAGGATGGATTCCTTGTCAAACCTTAACCAAAGTAGCCACTATCCGAGTCCTTACATTAACGCTTGCGGACTAGAGTGATCATTGCAGGTTCTTAAGATGTGACAAAGACTCAGTCTGGGGTCGTCAATATCCGGGCTGACTAGTTTAGTATAGAATTAATGAGGATTTGCTACCTGGAGTTTTTCGCTGTTAGTGACAGAATGCACTTGGAATGGGGATACACAATCTGCTAGCATTCACGTGAGCTATCTAGTGTGCAGATACCTTAACAACAAAATACAGAATTTTTAACAATGGAAGTTACCCTCTACACGCGAGTCAAGATTAAGATTCAGGAGACCGAGGACACAAATAAGCGTTTAAAACAAATTCTCTCGATGTATATCTCGATATAAATCCGCATAAACGATCAACGAATGACTACGCAAGATTACAACTGACTTTTGTATTGTATATGGCCCTATGTGACTTAGCTCTGTCCTTACGCTATATATTTTCTCTTCTTTGCGCAAGTTCTATCTATAAAGTGATCATCAGGGCAATATTAACCGGGGAACGCACTGAAAATAGTCAGTGGTGCCGTCCAGGAATAAACCGCAACTCTTTTTATGCATCCAATAACGAAGCGTGGGATACCTTGGATATGGAGAGGGGGTGTGTGGGGACGAGGTGGGGGGGCGGGGGGGGGGAGTCGGGGGGGGGTGCGAGCCTGGCACTGGTGTGGAGGTTGGGGGGTTTGGGAGGGGTGTGCGGAGGGTGGGGGGGTGCTCATGGTCACTATTGTTACGGGAAGGAGCAGGTGGGGTAGGTGGGTTGATGTACAAATTATGTTTGGCCGTGCGAGCGGTTATTCACGTTTCCGTCCAAAGACGGCTTCCAGTGATACGTGCTTTTCTCAAAGCTGCCCTGCAGATAAGTCTACCGCACACGTTCCCTGAAGTCTATCACGACTTGAATCAACTCGTCCAGTCAGCTTCCAATGTGTTTCCTTCAAGTGATTGTCTCTAGATGGCGACGTCGTCTAGAATATGCGATGCATTGGAATTTCGCGATTACGCTGCCGTTTGGGATGTTGTGGGGGGGGGTGGGGGGGGGGGGGTGGTTTGTTTGGGTTGTGGTGGGGTGTGGGGGTGGGGGGGGTTGGGGGTGGGGGTTTGATGGGGGGGGGTGGTGGGTTTTTTGGGGGGTGGGGAGGGGGGGTGGTGGGATTTGGTGGGGGTGGTTTGGGGGGGGGGGGACCCTAGTTTTCGGTTAAATAGGGGGGGGGGGGGGGGTGGGGTGGGGGGGGGGGGGGGGGGGTGTTTGGGGGTTGTGGTGGTTTTGGTTGGGGGGGGGTTGGGTTTGTTGTGTGGTTTTTATTGTGGGGTATAGGGGGGTGGTGTGGGGGGGGATGTACGGTTTTTGGGTTTGTTTTGGTTTTTCAGGGGTTTTTGTGGTGTTTGGTGGGGGGTTGGCGGTTTTGGATGGGTTTTGGGGGGTTTTGTGGTGGTGTTTGGGGTTTTGGGGGGGGGTGGGTGGGTTTTTTTTTGGTGGGTTTGTTTTGGGTTGTTTGTAGGGGGGTGTTTGGTTTGTTTTTATGGGTGGGATTGTTTGGTTGTGATTTTGGGTGTGTGGTTTTGGGGGTGTGGAGGGGGGGGGAGTTTTGTTTTTTGTTTGGGGGTGTTTTTTTTGGGGGGGGGGTTTGGTGTGTTGGGTTGGAATTTTTGTTTTTTGGTTGTGGTTTGTGTTGTTTTATTGGTTTTATGAATTTTGTGGTTTTTTTTATTGGGGGTGGGTTTGTTGGGTGGGGGGGGGGTGGGGGTTGTGGGTTTGTGGGGTTTGGTTTTTTTTGGGTTGGAATTGTGGATTGGTGGGGTGTGTGGGGGGGGGTGGTTGAGAGATTTGGGTTTAAGTTGAGAGGAATATGAGAAGTATGGTGGGTGTATTGTTGGGGGATTAAATGTGAAGGGGATTTGGTGACCTTTTTTGATGGGGTTATTTTGTGGGGGTTGTGGGGGGGGGGGGTTGGATAGGTTTGGGTGGGTTAGGGGGTGGGGGGGGGTGGGGGGGGGGGGGGGGGGGGAGATGGTGGGGTTTGTGAAACGAATAATTTTAAGGCAATGTTTGGGTTTGGGTTTTGAGTGGGAGTGGGGGGGTTGTGGGGGGGGGTGGATTGGGGGGGGGGTGGAAGGTGGGGGGCTGGGTGAAGTTTGGGAACCTGGTCGGAGATGGAAAGGGGTGGGTCAGATGGCGGATGGGGGGCGTGGGGGGTTTTGTGTGGGGGTTGTTTGTTTGGAGTGCGGTTCACTTGGGGGTGGTGTGGGGGTTGGTTTGGGGGTTTGGGGAGGTGGGGGGGCATAATGTATCCTTTATGCACCCCCTTCCCACTTGTTTTTTTTTTTTTTTTGACTTAGTCCAGTTGAGAGGTGCCCCCAGCGGGTAAGATCTCGGTAGTGTTCTTATTTGGAAGGTCGGTGGTTCCGGGCTTGTCCATCACCCAGCGATTTGAGGGGGTAGTGACAGATGGGGGGGCTTCGGTCATCGTAACTCACACTGTGAACCAAGCCTTTCGAGAAGTTTTTCTGCGCATGGGGCGGGGACCCACTTAGCTCTAAGCTGACTTGGGATATGGACGTATCCCCTGGACTGTCCCTTCTGTGGTTGAGTTTCTGTTTTTGTTATATGCTCGGACGGGTGTGACACGTTTTCATGAGTATCACATAAGATTGTGCCGACTTTTGCAGTGATAACGGGAGTACCCATATGTTGCATGTTGCTCTCCGTAACGTGCCCTAAGAGGTATTGTATCATGTGGCAAGTCAGGGAGGTTGGGGACGCGTGCTTGTGGACCTGCGGGGGTGGATGTGGGGGGGGGAGGGGGGTGGTGTCTGGTCGTGTTTTGTTGAGGGGTGGCTCGTTTCTGGGATTTGGCATGTAGGAGGGGGTGGTATTCTCGGCGGGGTTGCCTGGTACACGTGGTTGTGGGTCGGGGTAGTCTTTTTGTTGGGACTGGGAGGTTGAGGTGGTGTGTTTGTGTTCGTTTTGATGTTGGGTGTTTTTGTTTCTTTTTTTTTTTACGAGATACATTTTTTTTGACTTTGTCGTGGGGGGGGGGATTTATAGATTGTGACAACAAAGAGACACCAGATAGGAGTACACATCCTGCGATCAGGATACTTTTCACACCATAGTCTCTCTTGCACACAGGCGACCGTCCCTACTATAGGTCCTAGTTATGTACCACTCATGAAGATGTCAGGCCTGTGAGACTTCCTGCTTGGGACTTCTTACTGAGTCAGTTAATGAAGGCTTTCTAGTCAATGTACTAGTCAACACTGAATTATCCCTAGATAATCTCCAGCGGATAGGATAGCAACCTATCAACTAGGGCCCTCCCAAATAATATACCTATGGTTCACAAACTAATTGACTGACGGAACGGTTAGGTGTTTTAATTGACTTCAAACCGAGCGGGCGTAACAGAAAATATCAAGGAACAATTATGGCTCTCTGCTTGATGATCACCGCGTGGGAGTGGTCTGGTGATCAGTGTTCTCGAGGAGCCGAAGGGGCAGATAAAACATTTAAATGAGTTCTAAATGCATGAAACAGTCTAGAGACGTTATTATCACAATGCGCCTTGGCAATGATCCTATATTCCCACGGCACACGTATAGACTGCAGAAACCGACAGAGAAGAGAACTATTTTGTTCAGGCACAACATAATCTATCGGAGCAATCGTACTCAGGCTTTTCCTAACTTCAAAATAACCACAGAGACTCAACTGGGGCGTGTTCCCAAGTGCAGCGCCTTTTTTTGTCAATGTATATGTTTCGGTTCTAGAACCGAACCTTTCGTCTAGAACCGTATATGCGTGCCGAGATTTTTGCTCCAACCTAATGTTAGGTAATTTATTCTCTGGGCTTTCCAGGTATGTCTAGAAGCATGCAGCCTGGCACCTTCTCCGGTCCTTCCATCATCGGCTTCGTCTGAGCTCTCTTTTCTCTCCCGCGTACTTTGCCATCCATAGTTAGTTTAGTCCCCTGGATCTATTTCCTCTTGCGGAATGCCTTCCTAATTTCATAAATCGGATGCTGCATGTTGTTCGGCTGTGGCTATGCTTTCAAAGTATCATTCGTCCAGTTTTTACCGATCCAGACTTATCAAAACGAGTGGGTCAGATTCGTATCACATCAAAAGACAAGTTTTAGAGCAACATCATTTGTCCCCGAGGAATAGGGCAAGAATTAACCACTTGGGCACGTGGGCGTTGAACCTCACGGGTTTATCGTAGCCAATAAGGGTGGGGTTTTCACAGCCTAAGCATCTATACCAGTCCCGACCTACAGACCGACTCCTTTTCTCTAACTTTACCAGGGACCCTTAATAATGAGCTTCTAAAGGACCTTTTATAGGCCTCCCTATGGGGACAAGGACATACTGGCAGTGAATCCCAACCTCATAACCACTATATTTGGGCGGGGTAACCAACCGATATTGGGATTCGCAAAGCATGCACGACTAAGAAGTAGACCGGGAGCCATCCGGTTGAATCGTAAGACTATGGTGGGGTACATACCAAGAGGTGCCTGTCGCACTTCCCCGGATAGCGCAAATGACATAAACGCGGCGGAGGCCAGGACATATGATCCCAGGACAGACAAGACAAACCCGAGTTCTTATATATCAGGTTTAGCGCTGACATCACGCCGAGAACTCCCTTAATCCGTCATACAGTTAATGGATCTGTATTATAAATGAGATTAGTCCCCATTGAACCTTCGTCAACTCACTTGTGATTGGACCGTAATTTGTTCCTCCGAGTCTATATTGACACAATCAGGATGTCGGAAGGTTACCGGACTATATACAAAGCAGAAGTTGTCCTGCTTTTGGAAAACAATCAGGCATTGTAAAAATTCAATTAACCGGATAGTTTGGTCTCACTCTTGACACTGAAACCAATATCCGTTCAAGATTTGACTGCGGGAGAGTCGCTAATGATGCGGTAAATATTTGTTAGTAGTGGGCCTCTGCAAGTGCATGTTATTGAATCATATCTGATGGCAGGGCTTAACATGCCTCTTCCCCGCGCCATCTAAAGGAACTAAGTGTCCACCAGAGTATACCACAGGACGTATAATTTAAACATGTCTTCCTTGTGTGCTGTCTCTTGGTGCCCGGAGTTGAGAGTGGTCCTATCAAAATACTTTCCCACAGGCATGAGTCACCCGGGGCTCGTCAAAAGGATGCTCCCCGGACAATTGGGACAATATTGTTCAGCACTCCATGTACTTTTAAACGGACGATTGCCAGGGAGCAAAGGTCCATGTGAGCTTTTGGAGGCTACCCTCGGCTTTGGAAGCATTCGTGGAGGGCAGGATTTACTGACATAATCTTTTTAGATCCTGGACGCGAGTTATCAAGCCAAACTGTGACCCTTAATCACCCTTTGTCCCAAGTAACTACCCGCTATAACGTCTGTCGCGGCGGTGGATAGTCTCAGAATCGAGCCCAAGTGAGAACCGACTGAAGGGAAATTCCAGCATCGCCCGGAGGTCCATCGCATCACTACTATAGACTCCGTCTATATAGAAGTTGGGGATAGTGTAATTACACCACAGCTGGTTTAATGACGTTCAATCCCTTTATTGCCAGTCTCCACATAGTGCCGTGTTGCGTCCGTAGAAACCACCCTCGTCATAGAGCGCCCGGCTATGTGTCTCTCTCTCAAAGCTTCTAAAGCGGGACGAGCACACACAAACATCACCCCGCTTGGGTCCATCGATAAAACGATGGAGACGATCTCGGGAACCCTAGTTAGAATCGTGAAGTTCGTGTACTCCCCATAGGTCTCAATCTTCTCCGCACTAAAATAACACACTCGCGCTGTCAAGTTCAACGAGACACCCACGATTGGCCGGCCCCTACCGACCGGTCGTGATCCTCTTACCTGCGCCTTCCTCATCTTCCACGGACTGTCATGGAATGAGGACCATTTTGTTAATATGGCGGGCTGGTCACCTTCTCCTGATGGGTCCCTTTCTTTTTGCCTGTTGACCGTGGGTCAGCACTTGCCGTCTTGCTTGTATACAACCCGTCAAATCAAAACAAAAGATCCCTAAGGTTTTTCCATGGCCATTATTCCCGGCTATATTATGTCTTATTATGAATTGGTTCCCCAAGAGAAAGACGTATCCCTACAACCCCAAATATGCAACAGGGTTAGAGTTGTGCGATTCATGCACCTAATTTTCACATGTTCTTCTTTAGCTTCTGATTTTCGCTACTCGTTCCACATGGTAGCGAGTATTATTTGTCAACCGTTTATCCTTTCGGTGGCGTATGGTGGGTGGTGGAATGTGTCATGAGTGGTATTCGCTCCTTAGTGCCGCGGGCCTGTTAGGTTGCCTTGCTTCTTGATATTTTGCCAAGACTGTTTCATTCTGTGTATTACTGAAGTCTATACTGACTTGGGGTCCGGGCACTTTAGCGACGGATGACCTTCACAACATGAAAAATCACCCATTTAATCCCACCTGACTTTATCATAAACGTAGCAACCAATTAATGGTTGACACCCCCATCATTAAACTAACAAATAACTATCCCTCTCACAAACTGGTGCGGTTGATATATGGTCTGCTTGTTTGTCTCCCGTAAGGGATTTACATTAACCTTTTTGTAATCTTATGGCGTCCCCGGTTCTTGATCTTACTGTGCATCTGCAAGTCAACTGGTGTCTGAAGGTTTTACCATCCTACAATCTAATTCGGAGGTGATTTATGGTTATCCTTCTTTGCTGGTTGCAAGTACTTCGTACACCGCAAATCGTTTTTTCCTTTGGTGTTCAACGGTTTTTTCTTTCTCATTCGAACTTTTGGTCATTGAACCTGTGCGTTTTTGCTCCTGTCGCGATAGTCCAGTTTTCTCTTGGGCCCCGCGTTGTCGAATTTTGTAGAGTTTTGGTCCTATTTCCTATTATTGACCCTGCTGGCTTCGTATTATCAAATGTTATTAAAAATTGGTGCTGTGGAGGCTTTAAAATTGGGTCTCGTATGTTCCTTCTATCTTAGCAGCCACTTAAGACTCCTCAATTGCACTGGGGCTTGTCCTGTTCACCTCTGCGAGGCAACAGTATACTAACTTTTCCACCCTATTTTGGAGTGCGGGTTCCATGCTGACTACTTCCTCGTTTCACCTTGTGTTCCAGTTGAGACAATATTTCTCATGACTTCTCATGTCTTTGGAGCCATAGGACTCTCGAGGTCGGGAATTGCTTTGCTTCAATGGTTCATGATCCATTTGTTCTTTTAAGAACTTTGGTCTGGCGTATGGTGTCTTCCCCAGAGCCGCCGCAATTTTTCCTTCCAAACATAGAGGTCTTTTTTCTAGTTCCTAGGCGTAGGGAGGAGATTGGTTGGTAGATGGACCGTCCTGCTCCCACTAGACAACAGTTTGGCAATTTTTTTTTCTAAAATTTCTTACTATAAAAATTCAACTCAATTCTTCTCTTGTGACCTTAATGAACAAAGGCGCTTGGCTTTAAATGGATTTCAATGCCGATAACACTACTCTTGGTATCCTTTCACCCCTGTATATCAAACTTTGGGCAAAATACTTTCAAAGTAGGAAGGTAACCGGGTGGTTACTGCGGTGGGTGGCAAGTTCCCTGTTGGATGTAGTCAATCTTTACAACGCTGGTGCTCTCCGTGAACTCACGGTACAACAAGTACTTGCGTGCAATGAAGGACAGTGATAGGCTAATAACGTTGCACTGAAAACGTGGGGGTGGGAGGTGGACCAGGGGAACTCTCAACCATGTCATACGATGTCATTACGTCATTACTTCAAACGAACAACGCTTTCTAAGATGGAAGACAACTCGTCCATAAATGGTGCTGAGTGGTTGGAGTGGCTTGACCCAACTGGGCGTAGCATCGTGAGGGCACAAAGGGCTGGCCGACCATGACTCAGTGTGGGGTGCTCGGCATATGGTATTAGCCAACATCGTCCCTGGTATCCGTAATTCGTGCTCCGGGTTTTTTCAGGGTGACCGTTTTCTATTCTTTCTGCTGGCGTGTCCCTTTGACGTGGCCTTTTTGTTCTTATACTGCCGTGTCCCATTTGCCTGTACGTTTTTCTCTTCTGCCGGGGTCAATTCTGCTCACGCCTCTGGGACTGGGACAGTAGTCCCTACCCAGCCTCTAATTTGTAACCCTCTATCTCCTACTGCAAGACAACCATCCTTTCAGCCTCTAATTTTTCTTGTGCAAGCCCCTTCTTTTTCTAAATCTCCTTTCTTATGCCCGTTCAATAAATATTAACTATGTACACCATTCTTGACACAGGTGGAAGGAGAACTCCGGAATAAGCCGTTACACATTTAGAACACTAAACAAACTATTTGAGACCCGAATGCCAAATCTCATCGCGTAGCGGTTCCGAGGTCGAGCGCTAGTGGGCCACAACAGCACGCTGATCGGATTCAACAGATTACTATTATGTGTGCCCTAGGCTCACACGGCGCAATTACGTATTATCTTCATTGACAATGATTGAGCGTCATAGTACATAGATCTTCATGCGCATCACTAACCCTAGTAAGATCACGGGACTACCGTGGAACGATCATCACTATGTCTATAGCTCTCCTAGTCAAGGATTCTACATTCAGCTATTACTGACGTATATTAGTCTAGCAGCTGTACACTAAGCGGCGCGGATTCAATACAGTTTATACACTTTGGCGAGAGAATTACTAACTTATCAACTCAAGTCCTATGCGTCACCATTACTCTCGCAGGGTACCCTTCTTTATCGAAATGTGTATCAAGATGGACTAACATATTCTAAAAATTCTTATATAACGCTCTCTTTACTCATATTCTTATTCTCTGTGGTGATCTGGTGTCTGATATGTGCTCGTTCGTACCAGGTAGGGATTCCACTAAAATTCACTAACCTGTTGGGCTGGCAATTCTTACTCAACTCAACGACTTTTGTCTTTCCTGTCGCTTTAATTTGTACATATTACTCTAGTAGGGCACGCATGACCGTCTTCTGTCATCGGTAGCATTGTAAACTGATGTATGATATTACTAATCATGTACATTGTATGTAGGCCATTGACATCTATCAATGCGACACAGGCCATATCTCTGACATCATGAATAACAAACCTCACATCAGTCTGCACTCATTAGATCTCTAGTTCTCACGTTCACCATTTGCACATAGCACCTCTTGCCTCTAGACCTTCCCTTTTATCTCTCTACGAGTACTTTCAACTATCACACTTCCAAATCAGTTGTCTATTTATTAAGAAATGTGCTAACTACATTTAAGTGGATCTATATATCCCTAAATGGCTTTCACCCAAATGGATCAACATGAACACTGTACGTGTAATCAGTTATGCCAGGACCTCATAATCTCCCTCTCTTATCAATATTTTTAAACATACGAACTAACTTTAATATCTACCCTACTGTGAACATGTAAAATAACACAACTGATCATCATCTAATTAATTCGAGCCCGTCTTTCCGTGTACTGTGCAGCAGTCTAACTAACGGTATGGTGTTAACTTCACTAAATTAATACACTCTTACTCATTGCCCCGACCAAAATATGAATTAATGCCATGATCTAGATCAATTCTTGGAGCGATAAGAAACCCTATAGTAGCTTTTAGTCTCAGTGAGTGCGCCACTATCTCGTTATGAATAATTGTACCAGACACACATTAAACGTCATAAAAAATGGTGGGAATTTTTATGGGGGTATTAGTAACTACAAAGCGTTGGTGAATGTCCAGCAGACCAGAGGCTCACTCATCTTGTAGGTGTAGCTCTGTTGCTGAAATCTGGTGGTCCCACCTCTCCGTGCTGGCGTACAATAATGGTGGTCTCTGTCACAAGTACTGCACAGATACACTCGAGTAAAGTCACCAACTGAATAGACACTGCTCTGTTGACAACAGAAACTCACAGCTCTGCAATCAAAGTATGGGCCATGTGTCAAAATCTATTCTCTACCCACGTATGGACACAACACTGACACAACAACCACATCATACAGACAGGTCAGATCTCTCTGACCAAACAGCACATTTACCATGGTGGTTTTACATCAGATAGATCCTCCCAGACTATAGATTCTGAAAAATATTTATTAGTTTTCTGCCCTAAAAGAGGATAGGTAAATATGTTTTCATTATTCTCAAAAAAACACTTGATCTGTCTTGCCTAACCCTTGCTGGAGTTTATGTACATTGTTGGTCCCTAGACCCTGACTTGGGCGGGGGGTCTAGAGCAAATCCCCACTTGTTTGTAAGGCTAGATTTCGATATGGCAGTATCAAATCACTCAAACATGAAACAATATTCAAAATATATAAGGAAATAATTTCAATCTTACCAGATTATGAATAAATAACACAGAATTGCTAGCAAAACTCAGCTGAGCTGCTGGCTATAGTATGGCGTCCCTAAACTTCTTTCACTTTCTTTCATATGGAAATCACCACACTTTAAAATCTGTGTCTATCACTGAACAACTATTGAGAAATGACCCCAAATCCGCGTCTAAGCGCCGACAATATGCTTGTCTGTGGCCAATCACTGCCTAGATTTTTTTGAATTTCAAATTTCCTACACTAAAGTCATTTCAGTCATGCTTCAGTCAAGTATGGATGTTTATCTGTTAGTCTGTCCGTCTCTACTTGCGTTTCTACAAAAATGTACTTGATTTTTGAACCAACCTTTCTCTCCCCTCCAAAATTTTGTCGTTAAAAGTTATTTTTAGACACAGCCACCACAATATCCCGTCTCTTCCATACTAAGTAGATTTGAACACCTGCGTCTCGAGGTCGTGTTTTTTTGTGCAATTAGCGACACTTTTAGATTCAATACAGTCTGTCGATGATGTGAACAACACTGTCTTTTGTCATTATCTTCAATATTATCTATCCGTCTGTAAAATTAAGAACATATTAGTTCACTGCTCAGAATGGGCCATCCGGCCAGCTAATTTTATATTCCTAACATTAATATTAAGAAAAAAGTACTTTTTAAATTTTGTAATATTCCAAACATCTGCGTTTTAGCCGCTGAATTCAAATCAAGGGCTTGGTATTGCAAAAGCGTCCAATAAATGACTGTGGCGTAACATATCTATGGTCCCTTCTGTCGAGTTGCTTACTTTTTATGTCAACTTGGGAAACGTGACTTTTCTCCGTTTCCCCCCCAATTGCGTCTCCTTAGCCTTTCTAGTCTCACGCAATCTTTCCAGTCATATTTTTTTTTCTTTTTGATCCGCCGTTCCCCTCCTGTCTAGCAAGTCAATTATTATGGAGTGTTGGATCCGATATCTCTTGATCTCCATATATTTCCCAATGCAATGAAAGCTCCTCTTGCCTTTTGTATTCTTATTTTGACATCGCTGTCTGTCCCTCCGACTTTGTCTATATTACTGCTAAGATATGTGTAAGATTCTACATCTTGTATTGGTGTTTCTTCAAGTTCAACCCTGTTATCATTACCTGCATTTATTATCATTATCTTTGTCTTTTCCCTGTGTATTTTCAGACTCAATTGCTGTGACCTCTCATCGAGTGTTTTCAATTTGCCCCGCATCTGATTACGGTTATGGGACAGAAGAACCAAGTCATCAGCAAAATCTAGATCATCCAACTGCTTAGTCAGAGTTCAGTGGATTCCATTTCTGTTGTGTGTTGTCGATGATCTCATAACCCAGTCTATTGCTAGTAAGAAAAGAAATGGAGACAAGAGGCATCCCTGTCGCACTCCTGTTCTTATCCCAAACAGTTCTGTAAGCTGTTCTTCGTGAAGAACTCTGCATGTCATGTCTTCATATGTTTTCTTTATTAAATTAATGATCTTCAGGGTAACTCCATAATGCCTCATCAATTTCCAAAGTGATTCTCTGTCTACACTGTCAAATGCCTTTTCGTAGTCCACAAATCCGATGTATAGTGGTGAATTCTATTCCAGACTTTGTTCAAATATTATTCTCAAAGTGTCTATCTGGTCTGTACATGATCTGTTTTGTCGAAAACCTACTTGTTCATCTTTCAGTTTCTTGTCTATGGATTCTTAATCTCTCAAGGATAATCCTGTTTAATACTTTTCCCGGCATTAATAGTAACATTATTCCTCTATAATTTGTGCACTCTTGTAAATTTCCCTTCTTAGGCAACTTAACCAGATATCCTTCCTTCCATTCTGCTGGTATCTCTTCCTTTTCCCAGACTTTACCAAGTAATTTATATAACATCTCTGTAGCCGTGTCGATATATGAAAGTCGCTGTCTATTAACTCATATTTAGCCACGCCTATTTTCCCCTGCTTTCATGCGCTGATGAGCGCCCATCTACTTTCGAAACTGTCACTCATTCAGGTGAGCGTATAACGCTTGTCTAACAGAAGTCCTCACGCCAGCGGAGCAGTCAGTATTACGATGACTGGCAGATTGCACGTGCCCAAAACACGTGGTAGGTAAACAGCTTTGAAGTTCTCTACAAGGGGAAGCAAATCCTGTGATGTTGTACATACAGGGAGACAGCCGCTGATATCAGAAGCCTTTGTTGTCGATTGGCAACGTCGAACAGAGGGACCGTAGAATTCTTTATCTCGGGAACGAAGCTTCTTGATTTCCCTGGCAAGGACGAAGGTGCGAAATTCGCATCCCTTAGAGATAATTACACCAATTCCGTATATATTCTGTCTTCACTCTAAATCTGTTTATCAGTCGCGCAGAAACATTTGGATAATCTAGCTCGCCATTCTAGAGCCATTGTAAAAAGTGGATTATTAGATTTTCGTGGAGATTATTTCATATTTCTGATTGTGGTAATATTTTAAGTTGTGCTTAAGTTTTAAATGTGTTAAAAGTTTTACTATTTGTTTCACTGCTATTCCCTAGCGTTAAAACTAGAGAAATAGGAACGCGCAGATATTCTCTTACTAGTGGTTCAGTAATGTAAAAGCCATCAACCATTTTTCGCGGACTTAAGTATGATGTTAAAAGTGCCAGAATAATACGCGCATTATATTTCTTTGTGTGTAAATTGTTTAATGACAAGTGTTTATATCACGTGTTAAAACCGATAGACGCCAACCACCAAATAGCTAGTAATGACCAGCGATATGTGTTAAAGGAGTCCTAAATAAAATAACCCTAATATTGTGCGCTGAGTGTTTACTGGGAGGGGAAAGGCGCATGTCGTAGATTTTGGAAAGGTATTTAAGAAAGATTCTGGTCCCGTCTGAATAAAACTGAAAAAGGTGGTAACTCGGTGAGAGATAAGGTAAAGAAATAGATTTCACGAGTGAATAATTAAAGGTACAATCTGTCCTTGGATTGAGAAGATACTCTATTCCAGCCTATCTTTACGACTGTAATTTGTCTATCAGACAACTCTCCTTTCCGTATATATTAACATATACACTATTAATCACTCACATACACACACACACACACACAAATAAATGACAACAATCAGACGCACAAACGTGAAAACTATAGTAAATGGAGTAGGGATATTGGGCCGAGCTGCCCAACACAGGTAATTAAGTTTTGCTAAGTTTATTTTCATAAACAAACTTCACAACATCCAATATCAATAGCAAATATACAAATCATAGGTTACAGAAATTAAAAGAGTAAACCCATAAGTGCAATCCCATCCGTTGAGACAAGATCCCACAAGAATAAAGTTAATAAACCCAAAAGATTTGCGCTATCGTATAGAATTTGACTATACTGTAAAGAACAGTAGTCCTAATTAATCTATCCTGAAATAACAGTATTAGCAAACAAAAAGAAAGAAAAAAAAATGAGTACAATGATTATACAATAGAAGAATTATTCACTCCTTCTTTCTCTCGCTTCTAACAAACATGTGGCCACATTCAGTCTCGCTTACCTAATCGCTGTTTACAACGTCTGGAACATATCTCCATGATGCAAGTAACAAATCCAGTGTTGTTGTGTTTTGGCAAAATAAGCCCCAGTTCCTCCAAGACTCATTAATTTTCCTGTTGGGGAACGCTTACTTTGGTAATGTTAATTGGATCTGTTTATGCCACATCAATTAGTCCAGGTAGGAAAATAATTACAAGATCTAGTGTTCACAGTGTACAGTAGCTTGTAATTCCGATAGTAAAGAGAATGTCAGGTAGGTACATTTCTCTGGATCAATCCTCGTCACAACACAGTGGTCGGTAGTCGGGTAGTGTTAAGTTTGATATTTTCGCCACAGCTGGCTGAATGTAAATAATGAAAAATGGAAAAGAATCTGGGTAGCTATCTGTCTAGTTACCTTTATTCTTAGTGTCATATGGTTTTAACTCTCTCTCTCTCTCTCTCTCTCTCTCTCTCTGTGTGAAACAAGAGGGCCGAACAGGTCAACCTCGAAGACCCGATATTACACAAGAATGTTTTTGGTACTATTTGACTTAGACCCATTTTCTCAGATTTAAACCGCTGGTAGGTTTGGTTTGTGATCCGTACGCAACACAGAACATGAAATTATCTCCAACGAAATACTAAGTAATCCAATTTAGAAATGGTCTAGGATTCGCAGCTAGATATTCCGAAAAATTCTGAAGCCACTAGATACAAGATTTTAAAAGCTGGGGTACATATATAAAATAGGTATTAATTCGCTAGCCAGTGCGACATATCACGCCTTAGCCAGTATTTTGGGAAAATCTGTGGTTCGATTCTCGAATGAAAGCTTTATTTCTCACCTATGCCGACATCATAGACGTTGGCCAACGAGCAAACCATCTTTTGATCTGGCTCTCTCTGTAGCTAATTACGTTCCCTGGGATCACGAACAAACGGATGAGGTTGGTAACTGTAGTTATCGCCCCTTTCGTTTCTTCATTCGCTTAAGTCCCCGTGAGAAAATGTAACCATCAAAGTACGTCTATTTGTCTTATCGCCCGTGATTCTACAAATAGACGACCCGTTCACTTTCTACCTGCGTTCAGTCTGATCTGTCACTATTTCACCGATTGCCCAATCGCTCTCGTGATAATTCAGTTAACGGCTCTGGGCTAGCTAATAGGTCTGTTTGTAAATACTCACTAGTGCCTGTAAGACATAGATAAAAGAATATAGGCGTGGCTAACTTATGAGTTAGACAGATATCGAAGTGCGTAGGTTCTGCGTTAACAAATCGTGCATACTAATAAGGAAGCAAAGGTGGTGTTAAGTCCAAAATTAAGCAAGGGAATTTATCATTATAAGTCGGGGATGTACAAGAGATTATTGTGGTTATCCCACTTGAACAGCGTTTGTTTAGCTGTTAATTTATTTAAAAATATATGAACGAATTATATTCGAATCTTCGAGATTCAGAACGTTTCTCACTGCGGCTGAGTTACCGCGTGAGATGAATTTTCTAAGCTAATTTTGAGCTGTGAGCGATAGTTCTCAGGCAGTTAGCCCCACGCATGCGTGATTGGCTGGGGTGTTCGGAAAAAGAATAATTTGGTGACAGTGTGTTCCAGAGCGAGTGTACTGGGAAGATGTTGAGTGTTTTTCGATGTGTACCAGTGGATATTCTGGTACAGGCATTATTGCTTATGGATTTATGGGTGATTATTTACAGATAAGATATACTTTATTTAAGGATATGTTCCTAAGGCCTTGGAGTGTACAGGCCAGTGTTCTGAGATGTAATTTATTTGGAGGCCCTATAACTATTAGTACTGCGATTGCCAGCAGTCTTCTTAATGGATTAAATAGCGCTGAGATGTAATGTATTGGAGGCCTATAACTATTAGTACTGCGATTGCCAGCAGTCTTCTTGATGGATTAAATAGCGCTGAGATGTAATGTATTTGAGGCCAAATAACTATTAGTACTGCGATTGCCAGCAGTTTTCTTGATGGATTAAATAGCGCTGAGATGTAATGTATTTGAGGCCAAATAACTATTAGTACTGCGATTGCAAGCAGTCTTCTTGATGGATTATTATTATACGCTAGTACTACGATGTGGATCCTTTTGGTATGCTATTATAAGCTGTGTAATATGCTGTATTTCGTCTATGTCATCGTGACCGTGTTGTGGTGTAAATAAACTGTTCATTGAACGTCAACAGTCGTTTTAACACTCCATGACTCGTACATGAGCTGTGTGGTGTGAGTGACTGTTCCCACACACCCTTCAAACATTCCAGACACGTTAACAGTACAGCAGTACACATATGGATAATTAGCCTGTGTGGCGTTATTATATATGATAGCTATAACATTCGATTTCAACAGTGGTGGCAGCATACATCTATTTATTTATAGCTGTGTGGGCGTACTATCCAATTTTATCAGCCCACTGCGGCAGAAATATATAACATTTTACTCGACTAATGACAGTAGTTTTTTTTTCAATTGGGTTGTACCAGGAGAATTCACTGTTTCATAACCGGCGCTCAACTCGGAGAAAAGCCGATGGGAGTTATCATTTCCAGTTTACATAACGTTAACATTTGTCTCAGCAACCATAGGCTAGACCAGCAGTGGCCAAACTACGGCCCGCGGGCCAGATCCGGCCCGCCAACCAGTTTTGAACGGCCCGCCAACCTGTTTTGGCTGGCCTCTTATTGTTGATTGAAGCCACACTCTTCACAATGAAATAACACACAAATGTATGTTTGAAATAAATAATTACATGTCATATTACAAATTACAAAACAAATTAAAACAACAGATTCATTATATTTTTTTAACAGTAATTTCAGTCCGAAGACTGGTATACATGTCTTGGCAGATGTGCAGTACAGTAGTTTGCCGTTGCTTTCTGTACGTGGTTCATTATATATGTATACGTAGAAATAAATCTCAGAACGTTATTTTTTAAGGATTTTATAGATCTGACCCTCTGGTGTTATCCTTTACCATAATCTGGCCCTCGGCCAACCTTAGCTTGGCCACCACTGGGCTAGACAGTACTGGAACTAATATTTTTCTTTCTATGACTGTGACCGTCCCGAATACGTCTTACTCCAATTACTATATGCAGTAATGCAGGACTCATCCAGGGAAACAATTAACGCACCAATTTTGGCGATTAACTTGACATTATTATTAAGAACCAAGGCTTGTCTGGGGCCAGATTTGGCAACCAACCCGACAACATAAGGTCATGCTAGTGTTAGTGTTTTTCCAAGAGATACCTATGACAACTATTGGGTAAGCAAGTATGTTTGTGACCACATAATGACAGGTTGAAAGAACAGAGAGAGAGAAAAATATTTTCAACATGTTAACATCAGTATAATAACTTCTTTATTTTATCTCACTAACCTATTTACGGGATAGCTTAACTAGGAAATTGTTCTTTTTCTTTACTGACTTGTTCAGACCATAATGCGAACCTTTGACTTCTTGGGGTTGTCGTGAAATGTTTGATTCACACTACGGCATTCTAATTAACTCTGACGAAACCGCGCGCCATACTTTGTAGGAACTGCTTGATACACTGGCCAATCGGAGGGTGCCGTTCTGCTGTGTTTACTAAAGCATTGAGCACACAAAATGGCTAGGACTGATCCGTGCAAACGAGGCATTTAATTACAAACTTAGGAAAGCAGTACCACCTGGAAGAGGTCCCCAACACGATATTTGACATATTGCTCTACTTGTTGGTGCTGAGACTTTCGTGACCAGTGGTACATTAAGAGAGAAATCTTTGGTTGAATGCATCGAGGCCTCGGGTCAGTCCATAATTTTGCTGTTTAGAGAACGCATAGAAATAAATGCACTTAGGAACATAAAAGAATTTAGCTAGAAAGATGTAGAATAATTCAGAGCGTAATTTAAGCTTTAGGTGAAGAAAATCGCTCCAGGAATAACGTAGATAAATAAAATCTAAGTGTTTCTGATTTGCACACATAGGCAGATTTTACTAACATTTAGGGGCGAAAATATTAGCGAGCAGGAAAACCCCCTCGGGCGCTCGTCATCACCCTATAAATAAACGTGTGTTGTAAAAGAAATCAGGCCAAACTATCTTTTGAAACTACAGCGAGCACAACATTTGTTAGTGAACCGTGCCTTGTCTTCTGTACTTGAAAGCAGATCAGAGTAACCATTAACAGCTTCACTGTATGTGCCTGAGGGTAAGAAAGTATATATATATATATATATATATATATATATATATATATATATATATACACACAAGGTATACCTACAGATATGTGTAATTTTAGTGATTAATTCATTTGTGCGTTAGGAAGTGTGTAGCATGTGTTAACCAATTTCAAAGTGATAACCTTCAACAAGTTTACTGTCTTTTGGGACTTTTGATTATTTTCAAATGTTTATTTATTAAATGTTGTAATAAAATTTGATTTCATTTCAAGCTTTTCAAACAGAAAAGATAAACTGTATAAATAAATTGTAAATATTTACCAGCAGACTTACTTAATCATTTAAGTTGAGTTCAAGTTCTTGTTTGGTAAATAAGATAATTAATACCCATGGCAGAGTCAACAACAATAATAATAATAAACTCATAGGAGGATCTTGAGAGGGAGCCCATAGGAATTCAGGAACATATAATATCATCATACCTGGAAACTTATACAGCTTGATCCTACCTTTGATGTCGATACACCCTTATTCTTTTTCAGAAAAAGGGGGTATTTCTCATAAGCCCAGTCTCTTATCTGGCACTATCCTGGTATCATCTGATACATTTTTTGTCCAGGATATCTAATAATTTTAATAACATCAACCCTCTCGTGACAGGGGTTATTAACTTCTTTGGGATCTTTTCTTCACAAGAGGGGAGGGCATTTTATGGGGTTATTTTCCCATGTCTGTAATATAAATTATTGATATATATGTTCGATGTTGTGAAGTTTTTAATTGATAATAAACTTAAATAACTTAATTTAATTGTGTTGGTCAAACCCCTACCCATATATGTTATCCATAGCTTGTTTTCACGTTTGTTCGTATTTGTCACAGAACTGTGTGTATGTGGGTGCAGTGTAACTTGTATTTGATATAAAGAGAGAAAGTTCGTCTGATTAAATATATATAGTCGTATAGATAGGCTGGATTAGAGAAACTACTCACTCCAGAGACTGATCTTCCTCTTACACTATCACCCCCTCGTGGAAAAAAAAACTATTTCTTACACCTTTATTCTCACACAGTTACCACTATCACCTCTGCTCAGACAGGACCATAAATATCTCATACCTATCTTGTAAAAATTACGACAAGAGTTAAGTAATAGTTATATTGCATTTTTGTTAGCCGTATGTGTGGTTAATTTTACATCAGTAATGATTGTGAGAGAAAGATTTGTGTACCTTCTAGCTGCGTGAGCAGCCTATGCCTTTTAAATTTAGTACAGAGCTGTAAGAATAGAGTATATATCTCCTTTTTCTTTAGAGCAGCTTGGCCTCTCACATACTGATAAATTGATGCCATTTAGACCAGTGCGCTATGTGGAATATTTCATCATAGATAGAAGTGTTTCATTTAAGTTTTCTCTCGCGTGATGATGTAGTTAGTATTTAGTAGGAGTATGAAGGCATTATTGTTGACTTAAATATGTTTATTGTATGATTACACATATAAACAGACCTGCATGAACACACAGAACACACACACATGGTCATTTAAGCGCATCTACTAGCATATTTTCACACATGTGTAACGCCACACAAACACCACACACACAACACACACACACATGGACATATAAGCGCATATACTTGCAAGTTTTCACACATATGTATGTATTATTACGTAGATGATGTTTGTCCATTGGTACGATGCTAGTTTATTTTGTTTCATTTTATTTCAGAGAGTCCAGCATTTTGTGCTTGGTTATATGGTGTTACGTAGAGAATACCTAAATATCTAGGTTATTGTTACAGTTTGGGATTGGTAAAGAGTGTTTCGTGTTGTAACAGACTCTTGAAACATAACTGACATCAATGTATCGTGCTGATAACGTAACAGAATGTGGTGAGTGTCATCACGAACAGGCCATCAAAATATAGTTGAGAAATTCGTAGGTGGATGGGTCCACATAGAACGACATGTTTAGTAACATCTAGACGAATTACAGTTTATGGAATTTTTCACAGAGCAGATGATGTACATGGCATATAATCCTCAAACAGTCTCGTCTCATCAATTCATATATCGCCGCTGTACTAGGGGTGCCTATGAAAGGTTATCACCCAAGTAATGTGGACAAGATAAATGAAAATGCTAAAATTCTATCGTAGAAATACTTCTCTATAGATCAACGGGACTTCTCCATAAGTCCGGAACCTTCTTAATCAAGTGGCGACCTTCGTAGTTAACTTATGCCACGTAAAAGTATATTATTCCTCCACCATATAGGGAGCTAGAAAATGAACGTCTTTCTCTGACGGATAACATTGACGAAAGGCCACGAAACAACCGTTAGCATAATTTAGTGCAAAACGGATTACGTCATAAACTCCTAGTGACGTAGTAAATATATCGCGTTCACTTACAATAAAAAAGCGTGCAACATAATGTTAACCACAGAAAGACATATTACCGCGTAGATTAAACTGCTAATAGACTAAGTGTCGTTAACATGCAAAAATACATTAATAAACTCTTTAACAGTTATACGGTGCTGCTTAAGAATTGCTTTCAAAGTAAACTTATGGACAACATTGTTTTCTGTATGATTCATATGCTACCTGATAAGGTTTCATTAATAAAAGTTGGACCCCTGTCATCAAGTTTTTCTGTGACTGCGGAACGTGTGTGAAAGTAGGCCAGAGAGAGTGACGACAACATTACACACAAATTCTTATTCTTCTTCACACATCGTCTTCGCACTGTCTCACACACATGTATATATATATATATATATATATATATATATATATATATATATATATATATATATATATATATATATATATATATATATATATATATATATATATATATATATATATATATATATATATATATATATATATACACGCTATATACACGATCTATACACGATATATACACGATATATATACGATATATCGATGATCTATATACGATATCGATATATATATATATATATATATATATATATATATATATATATATATATATATATATATATATATATATATATATATATATATATATATATATCATCTCATCTCAGCCCGTAACCGGTCATGGGTCGTAGGGGTGCCATGGTGGAAGCATCAGCAGACAGGGTCCTCCACTGCTCTCTATCCTCAGCAATGCGTACAAGTGTGGAAAAACCGTGTCCTGCCCATTCTTTGATGTTATCAGCCCAGGATTTTCTCTGCCTTCCTCTTCTCCGTTTACCTTCGACTGTTCCCTGAAGGATCGTTTTCGAAAGGGAGTCATGACGAGTTACATGCCCAAACCAGGCAAGCTTTCGACGTTTCACTGTTGACAAAAGTGTTTCTTGGTGGCCTGCATAGGTGTTTATCTTCTCTCTAACATAGACATTTGTTTTGTGCTCTTTATAGCAAATGCGCAAAATTCTTCTATAACATTTATGCTCGAAAGCCTGAATCCTTCGCTCCGTATCTGCAGTGAGTGTCCAGCTCTCACACCCATACAAGAGAATAGATAATACAAGTGATTTGTATAATTTGATCTTCACAGGAAAACTGATGTTACTTTTCCAGATCACATTCAACCTTGTCATGGCAGCTGAGGCCATCTCAAGTCTTGTCTTGATTTCTTTAATTGATCTTCCATCACTGCATATAGTGGACCCGAGATATTTAAAGGTGTTAACTTCTTCTAACGTTTGCCCATTTAACGTAATGTTGGTCGGAACATGTTTCTTATGGCTATTCACCAATATCTTGCTTTTTTTCTATATTAATTTCCATCCCATACGTTCTTGTTACTTTCTCCAGTCTAGAGGTAAGGTCTTGAAGTTCTGATTCTGATCCAGCTATCAGATCAATATCATCAGCAAAACGTAGGTTGCACAGAGGTCGGCCTCCAATCGATATGGTTGATTTATAATCGTAGAGAGCCTCCTGCATAATATGTTCTAGATAAATATTAAAGAGCACTGGGGACAGGATACATCCCTGCCGAACTCCTACAGTTGTTTTGAAAAATTCTCCAATGTCGTTGCTTGCAAAAACAGCACTGCTTGCGTCCTTGTATAGTGCTTCAATGATATCTATGATGTTGGTATCAAAATTGAATTTTCTCATTACTTGCCATAAGCCTTCATGCCAGACTCGATCGAAGGCTTTTGTGAAATCGATGAAGTTATGGTATAAATCGTGTTGATGTTGGAGATGTTTTTCGATAAGTAATCTAATATTGAAGATTTGTTCTGAGGTACTTCTTTTTGGTGTAAAGCCAGCCTGTTCCTCTGACAAGATTTCTTCTGATTTCTGTTTTATTCTGTTCAAAAGTATCCTTAACATCACCTTACTTGGATGACTAATAAGGCTAATGGTTCTGTAGTTCTTGCACATTTTTAGATTTCCTTTCTTTGGAAGCGGTATTACTAATGACTGCGTCCATTCTTTTGGCCATTTTTTTGTACTCCATATCTTCTGGCAAATTGTTGTCATGATTTTTACTATATCTGGTCCTCCATATTTCAAGAGCTCTGCTGGGATATTATCCACACCCGGTGACTTCCCTCCTTTCATCGAACATATAGCCTCTTCCACTTCTTCCCGTAATATTGCTGCATTTCCGAGTTCCCTGTTTTCGCACTTAATGTTGTTTAATATGCCTAAGTCAGTGTCAAGTTTACAGTTATATAATTCTTTACAATATTCTGTCCATCTTCTCATTACAGCTGTTTTTTCATTGAGCAGAGCCCCATTGCTATCTTCTATGACAGTTACCCTGGGCTGTTGGGGTTTTGATAGTTTTCTTAATGTGTCAAAAGCTGCCTTGCTGTTACCTTTTATTAGCCCCGTATTAATGGACTCACATTGATCAGCTACCCATTTTTCTTTGGCCTGTTTCATTTTCTTCCTAATATATATATATATATATATATATATATATATATATATATATATATATATATATATATATATATATATATATATATATATATATATATATCGTATATATATATATATATATATATATATATATATATATATATATATATATATATATCGTTGCCTTTTACACCATATTACAAACATCATGCGTGTTGAGGATTGTTGTATGGTTTGAGAGCATTTTGGTTTGAATTTGATTCGCATGGTCGCACCATGTAACACCTCCACTAAAATAGAATAATAAGATTCGCGTGAAACGTTTTATGACGCGTTAGGCAAGTAACGAGAGTCTTTGTGTAGCCTTCGGGTGTATAACAGTGTTTTCGGATTTGAGTGGTAGAACCACTAAAGATTATATATATAACCGTCAATATAATGCTTGTAAAGCCAATAACATAATAATGTGTTGTAAAGGACCATTGAGTCCGGAATTATGTAAGGCGGGAGTATTTAACGCAATAATTCTTAGGCGCGATATTCGTGAAATACGAACGCGGAGATACGATATAACGGCTGATAGAGCCCGGCTAGTAATGCCAAACTGAATTAAGAATATAGACAGAGTTTCGAGTGTATATTAGGCAGTGACCCTAATGAAACTATTAGCAGAACTATTAATACTGCGTAAATATAATAATTATGCCAAATTCTTGGTAGATAGATTTGGTTAAAAGACATGAACGATATTTAATACGTGAAATCACAGACGTGCAATGTGAGCAGCCCTGCGACCATATCAGTAAGGAATAAGCAACTGGTACAGACAGATACCTTCACATACCTAGGAAGCATAGTAACACCAGACGGTGGGGCAGGCAAAGACATCAACATCAGAATGAATAAGGCAAGAACAGCCTTCTTTAGCCTAAATAACATCTGGAAGTCCCTCCCAATACAGCACAAGCACAAAAGTAAGATTATACCAGAGTTGCGTGCTTTCTGTGCTTCTCTATGGTGCGGAATGCTGGAGAGTCACAGAGAAGGAAATGTCAAAATTGTCCTCTTTTCACACAACATGCCTAAGAAAAAATTCACCGAATCTTTTGGCCGAATACCATCACCAACCAAGATCTGCTTACTCGTAGCAAGCAAGAGGACATGCACACCATCATAGCTGGCAGACGCTGGAGCTGGGTTGGTCATGTCCTCAGAAGAGACCCCGATGCCATCACAAGAACAGCTATGCTTTGGACCCCTGAAGGAAAACGAAAGAGAGGCCGACCAAAAACAACTTGGCGGGGGACTGTGGAGGCTGAGATGCAAAGAATGAACCAGAGTTGGGGCACTGTACGAAGGATGGCCACCGACCGAGCAAAGTGGAATCAATTTGTTGTTGCCCTACAAGACGCCACTAGGTGTGATGGCCACTGATTGCTTTGACGGTCGGTGGTTAAGGATCCAAGAAGAAGAAAGAAGAAGAAGAAGAAGAATGTCTGATACGGTAGACTCTAAACTGTGATAGCTGTCGTAAATTTATTCTGAGAGAAAGAGTCTTAGAAATAGTGGTCCGGTTTATAGTATAGAATGATGGTAAACAGCTCAGTGATAGAAATGTAGAGAGTAAATAGTTGCTTCACAGAGTGCTGGAGGAGAGTAAAGACAGACTTATTTACGACAAATCGTTTCTCTCAATCTTCTTTTCCACTCTTCTGGTCAAACAATTATTTGCCAGTTTCCAGACACACACCTGCTCTCACACCGATTTGGTGCTTCAAAACACACAGACGACGTGGATACAACTATCTTAAACAAATAGGGTAAATTATGGGCTTTGGGTATTCCAACACAGTAACGATTAAGTTTATGTTGTTTATTAAAGTTAAAAAACAATCACTACAATAATCATGTGTTTACAGCAAAAATTATCAAAATTACATAAAAATGCAAATAACAAGGTAGGGAGGGGGTGAAGAAGATTGGTATCGACTAAGCCCGTCCCGCTTATTAGACAAAGATAAACCCAGTCCAAAGATAGATAGTTATCGGGAACATAGGTACGTTAACCTAACAGTGAAGTTAATTACTCTGAAAGAGGTGTTTCAAAATTAGGTATGGGTGGTAGAAAGAATCCTGTTCTTCCCAATTGTTCTTCCCTTTACTAAGCAAATGAAAAGGAGTTGGTTTTAAACAGAGTTAACAAATTATCAACTATCCCATTTAAAGGAACAATGCAGGGTATACAGAAAATTATATTACCAGGTAAGCAAGTTAACAAAATGGTTACAAAAAAAGATTAAATTTCCTGTCATTTATACACGCGCGTGAGGATCCACACTCATATATTCACACACTTACCGATTACAGCATCAGACACTCCAATAGAATTATATAAACAGCAATTACACTCTTGACCCATGAAAAGGTCTGGTACTTCCGTGTCCCGCCCCAGATGTTGCGAGGTTCGCTGATAGCAACTATTCTCACTTATCGCCGGACTTGAAGCCTAAGAGTTATTGTGTTTTATTATATAAAAGGAGTGTATGGGATGGCACTGACACAGTTCGACACAGGGGTGAAAATGAAGTGGTCTCTTTAATCTTCCGCTATGGTAAAATTCCTTCAATGCGTGATGGTAGTAACTGACCGGTAAGTTTATTAATCCAGTGAGGAAAAACTTAAGCCGTCACAGTTCAGGAAAATATGTACTCTCTCGCAGTAGGGCAGTAAATAAAGTATCGCTACTGGCACGGTTCAACTTCCAGTTTATCTTACAGATTTGTAATTTTTAATATGATGATTGTTCTTTAAATAGTCTTGGGTAGGCTTTCTTTCATGTAAGTATGATAGCTAGGTCGCATAGAACCGCCACAAGATTAAATTTAAAAATGTTTCATCAATATGTCTGGAAGTTTTTTAAGATGATTTCTTTATTGCTGGGATCGCAAAGGTTGTGATCACTCTGTATGAAAGAAAAAGACATGTAATATACCGAAAAATCAAATAACATTCTAAAGCGCGATGAATTTCCCGTTAAGACTATTTATAAATATATATATATATTCTCGCGTATTTAATTATGTATTTAATAAAACACTGCGCGAGTTCTAATGGTTAAAACACACATCTATAAATATAGGACTTAACTAAATTTATTAATTATAAATTCCTTCGCGACTTTAAAAGTTAATTACAGCATTTAAGCATCTATTATCTTTTTTGGAAATAATATAGCAGATATATCATTACATTTACAACTGGAACTATTGAGATCGTTTAATTTAATAGATTTAAATTAACACAAAATCCAGTGAAATAGAATGAATGAACTAGACCACTGATCACTTTACACAATATATATATTAACGTTTTGCACAGAAATAGAATTCACTGCAAATATATATAAAAATCCAGGGGATAATCTAGCAGGATTTCAAATATAGTTAGTGCTTCTGTAAAGGTCTGGCCAACGAGTGATAAAGTGTATTTCTACGTGGTCTGTAGATATCTAACTTAATTGTAAGATGAGTGGGACATGAGAAAATTGACACCTTTTTAGATCTCAGGACACTTTTGGGGATCTGACCGCCAGACTAAAGAGAGAAGCCGCTCCTGGTCTTCGTATCTCCGCTCGCTGCTGCGATCGGTTCTGTGTTTAACACCGAGATGCAAAATACCTGCAGGAACTTGCGTCGCTCGTTTCAGGGACCACTACTGTCTTTGATCGTGGCGTTAGTCTTTCTTGAAATCCCCCAGTCTGTGTCTTTGATCGTGGTCACTACTATCTGTTTGATTCTGGCGCCGCCCCCTCTGGGCAAGTTAAGCAAATACTGCATATGATTGCTCAAGAGATGTCCATGGGCGTGATTTAATATCTCCTTAAATCAATGCGATGACCAGAATGAACGGTAGATAAACTGTCCACATATTAATCAGCAAACGTGTGGAACGGTTGCATAGCTAATGAGTCCAGGTGAAAAAAAAAATCCCGTTTGACGAAAGGTTACAATATTCGGGGGCACTGATGTTATCCAAGGGGTCGCTACGAAGGTCGTACTATATCATCCAACACTTCAGGGTCATTCAGGGTCGGCTGAGTTCGTCTTTCACAATAGCAAGTGTCTTTAATGTGATATATGTTATTGTCTATAATTCATGCTGAAAACGATGAATGATTATTAAAATGTTATAGTCGTCCGAACGAGACGTGTTAACTGAAGTCGCTTTGAAAGTTCCAGTTCTGTTAAACGACTATTTACCGTTGACCTTCAAGGTATGAGTCAAAAGAACACAACACTCTGCCAAGCCATTAAGAAATGATATTAAAAATAATAAAACATTGACAGTTAAATACAAGAAGTTATTGAAAGAAAGTTTATACTTAACTATCAAAACAACAACCTGCTTGCCAACCAATCTGATTACGGAAACAATGATAGATTGTTTGGTCTGTTTTTGTTCCACAAAGACGCCACTAGGCGTGGTGGAAACAGCGATAGATTGATCAATTTGTTGTTGCCCTAAGACGCCACTAGGCGTACTGGCCACATACTGCTTTGCCGGTTGATGGCTAAGGATGGAAGAAGAAGAAGAAGATCAAAACAACAAAGATGAATCCACAGTTGCAGCAGAATACGATACTCAGTGGTAGACAGATCAGATGAATTAACAGTGCATGAAAATATAATATTAGCCCAATAATCTAAGAAGAAAAAGTCTGCAACAATGCGCATTATTAAAATACAGGCTATACTGAAATACAGATAAAAGTCATATACACTCATACACATATTCCTATCAAAGGTCTACTTTCATTAACATAATAATAAAACAGCCAACATGTGATATATACATTCATGATTAAAATGTTAAGCAATGCTGTGTGATTTTCCCCCCTGAATTTAAAGGTATGAGCAGTACAATACCAGCCTCAAAGACTTTCCACGAACACACTTAGGGATCAGTGGGCAAGGTCAGACCCTGACACTTTAACGACATCGAGAACTGTGGTCAACATGACCTCCCGCGAATATATGAGTAGTTTAAAAGGTCGAGCTGAAGTACTTGAGAGGATAGGGGGACTGGGGAAGGGAGGGGGCACAGAAGACCGAAAGCGGATTTACAAAATGTTAGGATAGACAGAGAATGAGATAGTAGTGAGACGGAGGGAGGGCCGTTGGGGAAAGAAAGAGTCGTTTTACGAATCAAGGCTGCCTCGTTACGGAAGAGGTACCATCTCAAGGGCTATTGATAAAACTTTCTGACGAAAAATGAGCAGAAATAAACCAGCGTTGAAAATACGATGATTAAACTGGCAAGATTCCGACAACACCAAATCTGATTCCGAAATTCTGATAAAATAATCAAGATCAATGTGTTATTTTCTGCTTTCGGAATTATGTTTGGAACATGGTTGCTTTGTAGATATCTGATTTTTGTGTTGTTTGTAAATCGATGATTTTCTGCAGTAGTTTCATTGTAGGTGTGATTGTACTGCATTAAAAAAAAACAAATGATCTTCGGTTTCTTTGCTGCTTTTCCTACATAGCTGACATTTTGTTATTTGGTTGGATCTGTGTGCTTCTCGTTTTGTTGTCGGTATCATGTTGTATATTAGTCTAAAAGTGACCTCTCTTGCTTTAGCAGGGATTTTTGGGTTGTGCAAGGTAGTGAAGGTTTCGGTGTATTTTGTTATAGCATATTTCTGTCCTCTTTTAATTCTTAAGTGTAATGGTGGTGCTTGGAGTTTAACTAAATGTTTATATGTTAAATTTGTTTTCTGGTGAATTAATTTTTCATTTCCTTGAATGGCTTGTATGCATCTTATAAAATGAAGGCATAGGGCCGAAGTGATGGGGATTGCATTGTTCAGTGGTCTCAGTTTGGAAAGTCTGAGTCCCGTGTAATAATGAGATAGTGTGTGTCGTTCTTGGTGTTTGATGATGCTGCCTGTGTGTTTAATTCTGAGTGCCTGGATCTTTGTTTCTATGTCTTGAAGAGCAGTCCCTCCGTGTTTCTTTTCTAGTAAAAGTGTCTTATGTTTAATGCTGTAAATTGTGCGACCAAAAACGAATGCTCTGACCCGTTTGTTTAAGTCTGTGATAGTCTGTTTTGGGGGGTCGAAAACTGTGGCAATGTAAAGTAGCTTAGGGTTATACATTTTTTTCCTCTTTATTCACATTCCGTGGAAATTTACAAAGCCATTTGCATTAAGACATTGACAATTAGCATGAATATAAGTATAAAAATCAAAATACAATGAGCAGCTGTTAAAAAAAAAAAAAAAAAAAAAAACTTTTACTCCTTGCACACATTCATTTACACACTCTTTTTGTGCTCTAACAGATACATATTGCAAATTTTGTAATGATAGTGTTGAAAAAACCCTATTTCAACCGCTATTTGCCGACTTTCAATGCTGGCGGTCGTCGTGATAGTCCCAGTCCCCATAATTACAGGTGTTGGTTGGTCGTAAATCTTCAACGTATCACAGCGCTCCATAGATACGCCGTCAAAAAATGTTTCGTGTTCCGATTTTCCATTGCCGCAATTTAACCACCACTGTTTGAATGCTTGGCGGTCGTGACTGTCCACGTCCCTTTAATTACGGGTGCCGGATATCTTTGGTCATAAATCTTCAACATGTCACAGCGCTCCATATATTTAGAAACTGGGGCGAACGGCCGTGGTCAGCATTAACGTTTCTTTAGAAGCCAGTTTGTGTGTGTGTGTGTGTGTGTGTGTGTGTGTGTGTGTGTGTGTGTGTGTGGACACCCACGTATTCTGCGTGGTCAGCCGTTGACTTGTGCAAAATGATCCTATAAAAAGCTTACTTCTGCATCATCCGTTTAAAAATTATAATAAAATAAATAAACTACACATGTACATATGCATTAAAAATTTTAAAATAATAACAATGATAATAGATACAAAGACAATAAAATAGTAATAATTTAAAGGCAAGCTTCTCTCTGCGGACATGACAAAAAGGAGTATGAAACATTTTAAACATGCAAACACTCTCGCACGTGCGTGTACTTAAAATAAAAATATTGGCTGATGGAGTACCTCATCTTTAACGTTGTGTGTGTGGGGAGGAGGATGGAGGATGAGGATGTGTGTTAAAGGGGGTGCGGAAGTTAGGGAAAGAAAGAAAGAAAGGATTAAAAACGCACCACCTGTATAATCCAGGAACAGAGTGTGAAATGTAAATATAAGTGTTTACAGGTTTACATATTTGGAATCTTTATTCATTTTCCTATGAATCCATGCTGGTCATTAATTTGTTCATTTGATTGTTATGAAATTCGTTGCATTCTGTGCAGGCAAGGGAGAAAACCAAAAAATGCATTCAATAAAAAAATTCATTCACACTATCCTCAGTATCTGGTATGTCCACCGTGTGCTTGCAAACAAGCTTGGCAGCGGCTCCGCATGGACTGCACAAGTCTCTGAAGGAAATTCCGGGGAATCAAGTCCCATTCACGTGTAAGAGCAGCTTGAGCTGTTGCAGATTAGCTGGAGAACCTTGCCTGTAGACTCTGCGTCCAAGCTCGTCCCACAGATGTTCTATAGGGGACATGTCTGGTGATAGGGCAGGCCAATCAATCGTCACAATGTTCTGCTGCTGTAGATATTGCTGCGTAATGCATGCGGTGTGCGCACGTGCGTTATCCTGCTGGAGAAGCTGCAAGTCTGGATAATTTGTGAAAGCAGGAGCAACCAATGCACCCAGAACCTCATCTCGATATGTCACAGCATTAACATTTCCACGGAAGACGTGAAGAGGCAAGCGATGGTAAAAACTGAATCCTCACCAAATGTGAATACTGCCACCTCCAAATCGGTTATGCTGACGAACACAGCAATCTGCAAAGCGCTCTCCACACTGTTGCAAAATCTGCATACGTCCATCAGCAAAGGATATGTTGAATCTGCTCTTGTCTGTGAATAGGACAGCATTCCACTGCAGTCTAGTCCATCTGACATGTTGCTCTGCCCATTGCAGGCGCTGCTGACGATGTCTGTGAGTCAAGTTTGGCCCAACATAAGGTCGTCTTGCAGTAAGGCCTGTATCTCTGAGTCGTCTTATGACTGTCATTCGAGAGACTTGTCCACGTCTACCCACTATTGCTCTTGCTGTTTGACTTGCCGGGAGAGAACGATTCCTTAGGTGACTCGGCACAATATGACGATCTTGCGCAGGGGTAGTAACTCGTGGTTGGCCACTCCGAAGTCTATCCCGGGCACTGCCAGTGGTTCCGTAACGTTCATTGAGTCGTAGAATAGTGCTGTGGGGGCAATTCATCCTTCTGGCAATGGCCCGCGAGCTCATTCCGGTCTCCAACATACCAATGGCTCGTTGGCGGTCGTTTTCAGATAGTCGTGGCATTTCAAGCACATGTACTGGGTTTTTGTCTCAGCGGCCTTTTTATACCGAGTATACTGCCACAACGAGTACACATTTTCAGGGTCATAGCTGTTGGGAATCGTGTTGCACATGTAACTTTCATTGTTTTCATGTAGTCTGTACACAAACCCGTGGGTTGAATTATGCACTTTCCATTCCAGCAGCCATTCGCGCTCTCTACCTCATGACAAACACGGGGAAAATCCATTCCCACACTTTTTTTTCCAGCTTCTCGGCATCAGTATATGTAATAGTGGTGCGTGTTTAATGTGCTTCAGTATATATAGTAATTGGGAAGGTGGAAGGTCTGATGATGTTCTTACATTACATATGACTTTTGATAGGTGAAAATCAATTAAATATCTAACTGGAAACACCGGGCATTTAAACCCCTCCCCCCTGAATATTATTTTTCTTGGGAGTGTTTGTTTGGTTTTTATCTCGTTTTAGTTTGTTTTTTAAACATACAATCAAAATCGGTAATTTATGCCATATTTACAATGATTTGACAGAACTGATGCCACTTTCCTGTATCGGCAGTTATTAATTTTATTTGGAATTGAAAACACCGTATATCCTATCTATAACCCATCAGAGGTTGAACGGGATATTTTTCATCATTAAAATTTAAAAAAAAAAAAAGCCAAGAGCAAAGGTCACTGAAGAAATGAAGTCAGACAAAGATGTCTACTTTGATTATCGATCTTCCTCTGATAATCATTAACAGAGTAATGAGACCTTGCTGATCACATCCCCCCTAGTGTGCCGATGGTCAAGAAAACATGGGCCTAACACCATATTCCCAATATGCCTCAATGGGCGTGTACCGGGATCCTTCACCTTTTACCCAACTAAAGAAGCCCTTGTTCTGGAACCCCCAGGGTAAGAGAGATACGGGGAGACCCAAAAAATACTTGAAGACGAGAACTGGAGATAGAAATGAAAGTGGTGAGTAAGACTTGTAAAAGCCTTGAGCTGATGGCACAGGAAACGAGGACTCGGCATAATTTTGTTGAAAGAATCTGCACCTTGGGGAGGGGTGAAGGTAAAGGATCCCGTTACATGCCTATTGAGGCATATTGGGAATATGGTGTTAGGCCCATATTTTCTTGACCATCGGCACACTAGTGGTCAGCATCACGCCGGCCGCCTTTACCTTCACAGAGTTACTCTGGTACCCACTTCATGAGGCTGAGTCGACCCCGGAGTCGTTTGCGATCTAAAAAAGCCACCTCAACTGAGGATTGAACCATGGAACACCGAGCTAGGAAGCCAGTGCACTAACTGTGGCAGAGAGATTTATGATTAATAAATTTCAGATATCTATTCTTTATTCTACGCTTGTCTTTTCCTTTAATTCCGCTCTTTTACCTTTCTTTCGCTCTTTTACCTTTCTTTTTGCATACACTAGATTGTTAGCAATTCGTACCGTTGTCATTTTCCTTGCTAATTTAGCAACACATTTTATTGCTGTTAAGATAAGTTCTTTGATGAGACCGAATTGTGTTAATTCGTTCTCGACAGGGATAAGAAGTAAGACGAGCGTCTATCACTTTTCTCTAATCTGCTCGCCTATAAGTTAATTATTCACGATGTAAGATGTGAGATGAAAGACGAGCGTGCGTGTATTTCGTTTATGACCAGAGTCTGAAAGCAGTAATAGTGTGAATCCTCGAGAGCAGAAATCTCTTGCATGGTCTGGTAAATCATATTAGGCAAGATTTAAGAGAGAGACTGTCCGCTCGATTTGCCTGAGTCTTGTCGGCATTGGTGTGAAGAAAATCTGGGCGTAGGTGCTAATGTATTAAGCTTGGGCTATTTCTTCATTCGAGATCTGTTGATTTCACGTGTTTTTCAAAATTTGAACGTAGAATTAAACGTAGGTGTAAACATCTGGAATTTCAGTCTGTTTCGGGCTAGAGACGTAATATCCTCTTTGATTTCGGAGAGATATATACTCTGGAAATCTAACTCAAATGCATTCAGTACTCCGCAGTCAAGACTAGAACCATCTAGCTTCCGATTCAAGGTCCGCGGATGCACTATTTTTAGTATTCAGAAGATTCTTTCTTCTTCCATCTTTAACCGCTGACCGACAAAGCAGTCTGTGGCCAATACGCCTAGTGGCGTCTTAGGGCAACAAGAAATAATTTGTTGTTCCATTACGCCTAATGGCGTTTATTGGCACAACAAAAGATTAATTGTTGTTTCCGTAATCGGGGTAATATTCAGAAGATTGAGTTTTCCCAAAAACATACTATCTGATCGGGGATCCCGTTAAGGCGGCCGCCGTGATGCTGACCACAACATCACGCCGGTGGACTTAACACCACGTGCATCACACATAACTTGTATGTATCATCAATGACAAACTCTCTCTGGCCACAGAAATTGATAGCCTCATTAACAAAGCTGCAGCTACCTTTCCCTGCCTCACATCACGTGTTTGGGGAAACTCCAAACTCACAACGCCGATAAAAGCTGCGATATATAACGCCTGTATCACCAGCTTACTTCTATATGGCGGTGGGTAATATGTGAAAATGGAGAAATACTCGACAAAAATATGTGGGAGCTATAATAATAATAATAATAATAAATTCTTTAAGCACCAAACACGGCGCATAAGGCAGAAACCAGTGCTCTCCAGGTTGTTCGTTGTGACGCCACTCCTCTTAGCTCTTGCACATTATTTAGGCCCAACGTTCTTCCTTCTCTTATTATTGTTCTTCTGAGTGTTTCTTTTGGTCTTCCTTTTGTCCTCTTACCCTCAGGAACCCAAGTGAGCGCCTGTAGTGGTATTCTGTTGTTTTGCATTCGTAGGACATGACCGATATATGACCATCGTCTTTTCCTTATATAGTCGGAAACATATTTCTGCCTAGAGTCTTCTCTTATTTGTCGATTAGTCTTGAATTCTTTCCAACTGATGTTCATGAGTTTTCTAAGACATTTGTTCTCGAATGTATTCAGCTTGTTCTCCAATGATTTTGTTATTTTCCAACTCTCACAGCCGTATGTTAACACTGAGATAACATTTGAATTAAACAGACGAAGCTTGGTATGTATATTCAATGATCGTAATTTCCAAATGTTAGATAATCTATTGAAGGCGCTAGCTGCCAAAGCAATTCTAGTATGGATTTCTCTTGTTGTGTCACCATCCTGAGTCATTTTACTGCCTAAATAATTGAAACTTTCAACTTTCTGTAGTTTTTCCCCGTTCAAGATGATATCAAAGGTCTCGTTAGAAAAGTTCATAGCTTTAGTTTTAGAGGCATTTAGAGGGAGCTATAAGGAATATTTAAAGAAATGTTCGACAACTGGAAGACATTTTTGACAGCTGCAAGAATTATTTGCAGTAATTGACAACAGGAAAAAATATTTAATGACAAGTTTGGAAAACTGCAAGAAATATTTAAAGAAGTATTTGACAGCTGCAATAAATATTGGCAACTAGAAAATATTTGACCACTGGAAGAAACATTTGCATAAATATTTGACAACTGTAAGAAATATTTGACAAGTGGAAAAAAATTTGAAGAAATATCTGACAACTGGCAAAAACGTTTGCATAAATATTTGACAACTGTAAGAAATATTTGACAAGTGGAAAAACAATTTGAAGAAATATTTGACTTGTGGAAGACACATTTCCCAACGGGCTGATCACCCGTTTGCCAGTCACTTTGATTACGGAAACAACGACAAACGGATTGATTTGTCGTTGCCCTAAAGACGCCATTAGGCGTGATGGGAACAACGGCAAAGAAAATCTATTCGCTGTTGCCCTTAAGACGCCACTAGGCGTAATGGCCACTGACTGCTTTGCCGGTCGTTGGCTAAGGACGGAAGAAGAAGAAGAAGAAGAAGGAAGACACATTTGCATAAATATTTGACAACTGTAAGAAATATTTGACAAGCGGGAAGAAATTTGAAGAAATATTTGACACATGCAAGAAACATTTGCATAAATATTTGACAACTGTAAGAACTATTTGACAAGTAAAAAAAAAATTTGAAGAAATATTTGACATGTGGAAGAAACATTTGCATAAATATTTGACAACTGTAAGAAATATTTGACAAGGGGCAAACAATTTGACGAAATATTTGACAAGTGGAAGAAACATTTACATAAATATTTGACCACTGTAAGAAATATTTGACAAGCGGGAAAAAAATTGAAGAAATATTTGACAACTGTAAGAAATATTTGATAAGCGGGGAAAATTTGAAGAAATATTTGACAACTGTAAGTAACATTTGACAATCGGGAAAAGATTTGAAGAAATATTTGCCAACTGTAAGAGAAATTTGACAAGGGGGAAACAAATTTGAAGAAATATTTGACAACTGGAAAAAAATATTTGCATAAATATTTGACAGGTGGAAAAATTTGAAAAAAAATTTGGCAACTGGAAAAAATATTTGCATAAATATTTGACAACTGTAAGAAATATTTTCTAAGTGGAAGAAATATTTGCATAAATATTTGACAACTGTAAGAATTATTTGACAGGTGGAAAAAATATTTGCATAAATATTTGACAACTGTAAGAAATATTTGCCAAGTGGAAGAAATATTTGCTTAAATATTTGACAAGTGGAAGAAATTTTTGACAGCTGCAAGAATTATTTGCATTGTCAAGTACTGAAAACAGGAAAAAAAATATGAAAAGTTTGGAAAACTGCAGAAAATATTTAAACAAATATTTAAAGAAGTATTTGACAGCTGATCTATTTACCTACAGTTGGAACCTTTGATCAGGACTGGGAAAAATTTTGGGACCATCTTTGCTGTTTGGAAGAAAAGTTTTCACTAAAGTTTGAAAATTGTAGGACAAAAAAGTAGATAACCGTTTGATAACTGGCACAAATACTAAGTTACCTTTATTTAATGTACTAAATTTCCGTGGTCGCCGCATGTTTGAAACGATTGGGAGACAATATAAAACCTATCATCAGATGGCACACGTGTAAAAAAAGTGAAACCTTAAATCCTGGGGGTTCGAACACTTACTTACTTACTTACTTACTTACTTAGTCGTTCCCCTTCTACCGTGAGGTGTAGAGGTTTGGAAGAGAGAGCGCCAGACTATTCTATCGGCTGTCTTCCTCCTGGCCTGGTTCCATTCTAGTCCTCGATGCTTCAAAGATTGTCTAATGTTGTCCTCCCAGCGGACTCTGGGTCGTCCTCGGGGTCTGGATCCTTGGCTCTTTGTTTCCCATGCTTGTCGTGGTATCCGATCTTCTCCCATTCTGCAGACATGGCCAAACCATCTTAATTGGGACTGTTCTACTTGGTTCTGCAGGGGGTAGGATTTAAGGCCTTGACGTATCGTCTGGTTGCGTACCATGTCTCTTCTTGTTACTTCAACCACCTTCCTCAGATACCTCATTTCTGAGGTTTGGATCTGGCTTTTATAGGTTGTAGTCATTGCCCATGACTCGCATCCGTATGTCAAGACTGGGACATAGGTGGAGCGGTATACAGCCATCTTCGTTTTCTTACCAACCTCTCTCTTGCTGAGGAATCCTCGATTTATGGCCTGAAAAAGTCTCCCAGCTGCTGCTTTTCGAGTGGCCAACTCTTCTTTGATGCCTCCCTTTCGGTCTATAATAGCTCCGAGGTATTTAAAGTGGTCGACCTGCTCCAGGACCTGTTCTCCCAGCTTAATCTGATGTTTTCTTTCTTCTCGTGATATCACCATGGATTTTGTTTTAGAGCTGCTTATGACCATCCCTCTCTTCTCCAGCTCTTCCTTCCAGACTTGCAGGTTGGATTGGAGATGTGCCTCTGATTTAGCAATCAGGGCAACATCATCAGCAAATGCCAGCTCCGAAATATAGACCTGTCTCATCTTCCAGTACCCCACTGAATACTTTCTTGTTCTCTCCTTACATGCCTTGATGACATCGTCCATAAGGAGTATGAAGAGGTCAGGTGATAGGATATCACCTTGTCTTACACCAGTGGTGGTCCTGAACTCTTCTGACTTATGGTTTGCTGTCCTCACATAATTTCTGCAAGACTTATAGAAGCTCTGTATAGCATGAATCAGAGGTGCTGGAATATTCTTCCTTGCCAAACAGTCCCAAAGTTTGCTCCAGGGGACCCTGTCAAACGCCTTTTCCAGATCTATGAAACAAAGATGCATCTCACTCTTATACTCAAGGGCCTTTTCACTCAGCTGTCTGAGTGTGAAGATTAGGTCTTGAGTACTTCTTCTTCTTCGATCCTTAACCACCGACCGTCAAACCAGTCAGTGGCCATCACGCCTAGTGGCGTCTTGTAGGGCAACAACAAATTGATTCCACTTTGCACGGTCGGTGGCCATCCTTCGTACAGTGCCCCAACTCTGGTTCATTCTTTGCATCTCAGCCTCCACAGTCCTCCACCAAGTTGTTTTTGGTCGGCCTCTCTTTCGCTTTCCTTCAGGGGTCCAAAGCATAGCTGTTCTTGTGATGGCATCGGGGTCTCTTCTGAGGACATGACCAACCCAGCTCCAGCGTCTGCCAGCTATGATGGTGTGCATGTCCTCTTGCTTGCTACGAGTAAGCAGATCTTGGTTGGTGATGGTATTCGGCCAAAAGATGCGGTGAATTTTTCTTAGGCATGTTGTGTGAAAAGAGGACAATTTTGACATTTCCTTCTCTGTGACTCTCCAGCATTCCGCACCATAGAGAAGCACAGAAAGCACGCAACTCTGGTATAATCTTAATTTTGTGCTTGTGCTGTATTGGGAGGACTTCCAGATGTTATTTAGGCTAAGGAGGCTGTTCTTGCCTTATTCATTCTGATGTTGATGTCTTTGCCTGCCCCACCGTCTGGTGTTACTATGCTTCCTAGGTATGTGAAGGTATCTGTCTGTACCAATTGCTGATTCCTTACTGATATGGGCTCAGGGTTGCTCACATTGAGCGTCATGACCTCAGACTTCTTTAAATTGATGTTCAAGCCCACCTGCTGGCTAAATTTATTAAGTCTATCCATTTTTTCCTGGCTGTTTTAATGTGAATGTGCCAGCAGTGCAATGTCATCTGCATATTCCAGATCTTCCAATGTAGAAAATGTAGTCCATATTATTCCTCTTGGACTGGCCTCTGTTGTCTGGCGCATCACCCAGTCTATGACTGTTAAAAAAAGAGTGGTTGATAAGGGGCATCCCTGTCGTACTCCTGTCTTCACCTCGAAGGTTAGGTTGCTCTGCCCAACACTACACGTAAAGTTGGCATAGAGGCTTTTTATGATTGTCACTATGCAGCTTGGAATTCCATAAGCCCTCAGTATTTTCCATAAACTGTCCCTATGTATGCTGTCAAAAGCCTTTTCAAAATCAACAAAATTTATGTAAAGCTGTCTTTGCCATTCTGAGCACTGCTCTATAATGTTCCTGAGAGTGAATATATGGTCTACACATCTTCTGTTCTTTCTAAATCCTGCTTGTTCTTTCCTCAGTTTGTAGTCTACTGCCTTTTGTAACTGTCTTTTTTTCTTGTTGAGGTGATCACTGGCCCAAGACAGTATACATGTTGTTAGATGTGTAGTGCGAGCGTATGATGAATTGAGTGTGGGTGCGAATGAAGACGCGAATGTGTTTAGGCTCGTATAGATGTAGATCCTGCAACCCATACTCTCACATGCAGTAATCAAGGATGCTTTGACACTGCAGGCATGTTTCAAGACATTTATTGACGGGAACACACATAATATCAACAGGAACAGTCAGTGTAACAAGGTCATGCTGACCTGACATCGATAGGTATACATTTGGCATTCAAAAAGGTAAACATCAGAATAGACGTGCATGGTCAATAGCAAAGTTCTTCAATAATGACAGTTCGTAGCGTCGCCCTTGGCGTCTCTGACTAAACGCGTCAGATGCCTTAGTTACCTTGACACACAGGTGCAACTTGGCACTCCCTGCCAATTGCACATAACAGGCTGTAGTATAATAGCCGGAAGCACAGGCCTCGTCCTAACGTCGGCCGTGTACTTCTGTTAAATAGGTTATCATCAACCCTGCAGTAATACTTATTGTAGATAGAAGTTCCGCCAATCTGCGGCTCCCACAATATATCTTCGTCACTGGATTTCTGGACAATATAAGACTAACAGTCTTGGATGGCTACCTCGAGCACAAATATATAAGTTCTGAAATGGCGGATCCGTGAACTGCTGTTCACCCTAGGTAATCCTTTACATGTTCTGCCACCGAAAAGCGTAATAATGCATAAAGGTCGGTATTACCTGGTAAATGAATCCTCAGAACTACACAAGGAATTCTGTCGTCATCCCGACGCACAGAGATTCACTGGGGAAAACTGCCATAGCAGTTACTTCGAAGATTCTCCCCGAAAAACAATGGACTCTTGGTCCCTTCAGAAAAACAGGACCTCCCGGCTTCCCGGAAGTATATCTCACTCCCGCTTAAAAAACCTTCCCATAGGCCTACGCCCGAACTGACAACCTCTGACCCTAAAGGTCAAACACAATGAATGAATAAACAAGGGAAGACAACCCCTAATCAACCTGACATCGCAGGTAAAGACACAATTATACTTATGATACAAACATAAGCAAATAACTTGACAGATGACTCCGTCGAAAATGACAGCAACATTACTACCACCCCCCTGTAAAAAAAAAATGCAATTTTTTTTTTATATATGTTCATGAGCAAGATAGCACCAGTATCACTTCTGTGCTCATGCAAACAATGAACCTAATATCAGGTACAATAGAAGAGGGTACAAATCATCTCCCAACATAGGAGAAAATATTTCCTTTAAGCCAAACAAACTAAGGGATACCATTCAAGAAACCTAAGTTGCTGGCAATACCAATCATATATCAAACATTACTAAATAATATAATCATAGCAATATACAAATGTCAATGCTATTTTAGCAACATATCACTGATGGATGGACAAAATGAAATTTGTTAAATTATCTAAACATCATCCAAATACATTTGTATTACAACATATTATGATATTAAGGACAGACCTAAGTCTGAAAATATATCAGGAAAAACTAGGACACAAGATTTAACTGGAATCATGTGGGCATCTAGACAATATGTCCGCCATCACATTATCCGAACCACGGATAGCTCGCACCGTGAAATGGAAAGGCTGAAGAGCAATAGCATAACGAGTAGATCTCGAGCTCTTCAAATCCTTACTTTGCATAGCCGTAAGAGCTTTTTGGTCGGTTTCCATAAAGAAATGCGCGCCCAGAAGGAACCTTTGTAGCTTAAGAATGGACCAAACCATAGCCAACAATTCACGGTCCAAAACCGAGTAATTCCTTTCTGCCGCATTCAGCTTCCTAGAAATATACATTACAGGATGCAGAGTTCCTGAATATTCCTGCATTAGTGCCGCTCCAATGCCAGTGGAAGAGGCATCACTACGAAGGACAAAAGTCTTATCAATCGTCGGTAGTCTTAAGATAGGATGAGATGAGAACAAATTCTTAACCTGATCCAATGAAGATTGGCATTCTTGGGACCAACGCACCATATTAGGAGAACCTTTTTTCAATAACGTTGAAAGTGGTGCCATAATGGAGGACAGATTCTCAATGAATCTTCCATAGAATTGTATCAATCCCAAGAGACTACGCACTTGCTTTTTTGTCTTCGGAACCGAGATATTTAATATCTTTGAAATGTTTTGGTCCTCTGTCTTCAACAGACCATGACCAACTCGATGACCTAGGAAGGAAATTTCACTAAACCCAACAAAAGCTTTAGAGGGTTTAGCAGTCAAACTATGCTCACGTAGAGTAGATAGCAATTCCTTCAGACCCACATAGTGTTCTTCCCAAGTATCGCTGAAAAGACAGATGTCGTCTAAATATGCAATGACATCTGCACGATCTGATAGAATTCGTCGCATCATGCGTACGAAAGTCGCTGGGGCGTTCATAAGCCCGAAAGGCATAAAATTCCATTGAAACAGACCCCTAGGTGTCGAAAAAGCAGTGAGAGGTTTGGCGTGTTCCGTCAGTGGGACTTGCCAATAACCTTTCGACAAGTCTAGTTTAGTAAAGAATTTAGCTTTAGAAAGTCTAATAAGTAGATCATCTAATAACGGCATAGGTTCAGCATCGAACTTCGTAACTTGATTTAATTTGCGATAATCAACGCAAAGACGTATGTTATTGTCTTTCTTTCGAACAATAACTATTGACGAAGAATAAGCTGAAGTGGATGGTTCAATTATTTGTAGTTGAATCATTTCATCCAATTCTTTCTCGACTTGTGCTTGAAAATGAATAGGTATTGGGTATGGTCTTACTCTGATCGGATTACGATCAGTAAGTATGATGTCATGTTCTATGACATCTGTGTGTCCAGGAATGTCGGTAAGGACATCCTGATATGATTGTAACGTAGAGGATACTTGACGTTGTTCCTCAAAAGACAAGTTGGAAGAGACTGTAACGTCTCTCCACGATTCCGTTGAAGTAAGTGGAATCGCTGGAAGAGGTAAGTTCACGTCAGAAAAAATAGTTTCCTCATCCTGTATAACGGACAGGGATGAGATGTGACCATGTTGAACTGGAGAGTCGTCCGTCGCCTGGAAAATAGGCTGTAAATAGTCTGGACGTTCAATAAACTCTGTTAGCATATTTATATGGAAGGTTTTATGCCTTCCATCCACATCGACAATATAGTCGACATCAGAAATTTTCGAGACTATAGTGTATGGACCCTTCCAAGAAATGAGAAGTCTATTCTCTCTTGAGGGCAGTAAGACATATGCTTTGTCTCCAGGACAAAGTTGACGTAGGCGTCTTTTCTTATTAGCAAATCGCCTAGCTTTTTCTTTCGCAAATTCGGAAGATGAAGTTGCTAACCTGCACGATTCGATAATCTTTTCTCTAAGAGCTATAACATATTCATATGACGATTGTGTATCATCGTCAATATTATCGGAAGTTATCAAATCGTGTAACAAGGACATTGGCCCGCGCGGTTGCGCGCCAAAGACAAGTTCGAAAGGAGAAAACCCTGTATGCTCGTTGGGAACCTCTCTATAGGCAAAGAGGACTGCAGGTAAAACCCTGTCCCAATCTTCAGGATGATCCTCCGTTATCTTGCCAAGTAAGTTCTTTAGTGTCCTGTTAAGACGTTCTACCAATCCATTGGACATTGGATGATAAATACTACTGAGAGACCTTTTAATGTCTAGCGTAGCCATTACCTGAGACATAACGTCCGAAATTAACTGAGTGCCGTGATCCGACAGTATTTCCCCGGGGAATCCCAGACGAGAAAATACGAGCCAAAGAGCATCAGCGATATCGACAGTTGATATGCTCTTCAGAGGAATAGCCTCTGGCCAACGCGTGCACATGTCCACGCAAGTGAGGATAAATTGGTGTCCTCTGGCTGACTTAATTTTGAACGGACCAATGATGTCTATAGCCATTTTCTGAAACGGCCGAATCGGAATATCTGCAGCCTGAATAGGAGCAGCATGTCTCGGACCTCTAGACTTGACCTCTTGACAAATTTTGCAAGATCGGCAATAAATTCGGATGTCTTTATTCACGAATGGCCAAAAGAATGACGCAAGGACTCTAGTTTTAGTTCTGGAAAAACCCATGTGTCCAGCACACTGAGAATCGTGTGCATGCCGAAGAATTAAGGCTCTCATACACTTAGGCACAAGAATTTGCGAGTGCATAGACTTGTCCGAGTGTTGTACCATTCGTACCAATATACCATTCTTCATAGTGATATACGATTTGTGATTCGTATTTTGATTGGGATCCCCTTTCTTTGCCAGAAGGAAGTATTTCTTCAAAGAAGGATCCTCTTCTTGACGTTTAACAAACGAGTCATGGGAAATCACCAAGTGCTCGTCTTGGCTATCAACTTCATTACTATTATCAGATGAAGTTGGGGGATTAAGAGCTTGAGCTCTTGTCACCACTGCATTGACCGTTTGAATGTTTTTTTCTTCCCAACTAGAAATTTGTTGCGGGGTGCATTCTTTAACCCCATGAATACGACCGATTTTAAGATCCGCAATAGGATTAGGAAGAAGACATGCATGGACATCTCCTGTGAAGAAAGGAGTGTCAATCCTAATAATAGCAGTAGGATAGCTTTCCATAGTACCACCAAATGTAACACATTTGATTGTTTTTCCCCGTGGCACAGCAAGGATCTATCAGAGACTCCTTAACCCCGACGGTAGTACATCCCGAATCGAAAAGTACTGAGACTAGCCTATCATTTATTAGACCTTTATGTAAGATGAGAGATCCTCTCCCATCATGCGCAACTGTAGCAGGTAGAGCAGGAAGAGGGTGACCACAACTTAGCGTAGATACAGTTGATGAGTCAAACAATGTTAAGCATTGGGGGCATTCAGTTGCTCTCCCAAAATCGAAAGCACAACCAGTGATAGCCCTAGAGTTACCACTATCATTTACTGTATTACAGGCTCCATCAAACTCTTGTTGTGCAGAGTTTGCCTGTTGGTAAGGTCTTTTTTTGTTAAACCTAGGTCTACCTCGATTATCATTTCCCCTGTAATTATTTCGACTATCATTTCCCCTGTAATTGTTATCATATTGCCTATTGTAATCATCATTCCGGTTTGAATCCCGGTTTCTAAATTCACCATCGTCATAATCTTGACGTCGAGAATGATTACCTCGAAAATTTGAATAGTTATTATTTGGATAGCCTTTACGAAAGTGTCTCAAATTATTACCACTAAAATTACGAGAACTACCATCTTGTCTCCACTGCATAGACGAAGAACCATCATGTGTTGGATTACTCCGCTTCTGAGTGTAATTTTGATTACTTCCCCTATTCCAATTTTGTTGAGCACCCTGAAATTTTTTTCTGAAATTAGGGCCATATGGTGTTGCCGAAGCAGCTGGCAACCCTTCTTTCACTTTAGAATTGCTAACTGTAGCATGGGGATGTGCTGTGGCATACTGACAACAGTATTCCTCCATTTCTTTTAAGTTTTTAGGCTTACGCTCATGAAGGAATGCAAGAAAAGAATCATTAACAGATGACAAAACCTTATCTCGCAATAATAAGTCCATTAGACCTTCATATGTTTTCTCAATCTGAGACAACTCAACCCATCGTGTAAATGTACGACGTATCTTTGTAACAAAATCAGAGAAATCTACTCCATTTTCTGGCAACATTGTCCTAAAACGAAGACGATAGTCTTCTTGTTTTAATTGGTATTTTTTTAGCAATGCTGCCCTGACAACATCATAATTAGTCCTCTCATGTTCGTCTATTGTCATAAGAGTAGTCACTGTGTCACCTGTAAAAAATGGCATCAGTTGTTCAACATATTTTTCCTTTTTTATGTTATGCGTATCGCACAAAAATTGGAATCTATCTAGATAATCTGCTACGTCATCCTTTAAAGGATTGAAATGAGGCAATTTAATCCTACTAACAAACTCCTTTGTCGTACTCGAAGTTGTTTGCTGAGCACCCGTACTCGCCAATTTCAATTTCTCTAACTCCAAAATTGCGAGTTTTTCATCAAGTTCCATCTTCTGTTTTCTTTCCTCATGTTCCATTTTTCTAATTTCAGCCTCAGCAGCAGCTTGAAGTTTTTTTTTCCTCTGCAGCAGCTTGAAGTTTTTTTTCCTCTGCAGCAGCTTGAAGTTTTTTTTTCCTCTGCAGCAGCTTGAGCTTGAATTTTTTTGTCTTCCATTTCCATCTGGAATTTTCTTTCATCAGCTGCAGCTTGAGCTTTCCTCTCCTCAGCAGCAGCTTGAGCTTTTCTCTCCTCAGCCTCTCTTTGATACCTTCTTTCTTCAAGTTCTAATCTTCTATTCTCAGCTTCTAGCTTCTTTAGTTCAGCTTCTGCTTTCAATTTAATTTCCTCTTTTTGTTTCTTTTCTTCTGACTTTAATGCAATGGCGAATTGAGCAGATGAATATTCTTCCAATTCTTTACCAGACTTACCAAGGGTCAACCCTTGCTGGATGAAGAAATCCAATGTAGACATTCTGTCTAATGAGATCAGAAACCTGAAAAAAAATAAATAAATTACCTTATCCCACTTCAATGGGAGACAAGTCTGAAATGATAGACTTGTATATGTATTTCACCTTGTCTCAATCTTTGTAGATAACAAGTCTTTTATCAAAGAACTTGTATAAATATCTTATATAATATTTTATTAAGAAACTCTATATGAAGAGTCTACCTTATCAATAATATCAAAACATGACCAAGTATGTGTATGTAGACTGTGTATGACAGTAATGTAGTACAAACAAAAAAAAAAAAATACAAAGACAAAAATACAAAACAATACAAATGGCAACACTGTTTTAACCAAAAATGTGTAGAGAAATACACAAGAAAGGAGAGACCTACAGAATACAAACAAAACAAATCGACAATCAAAACTGAAAAACAGACAAAATATTACAAAAACAACGTTAAGTACAATTACATCACAGCTAACATCAATAGCGACCAATTGTCACTAGCAAATTTCCAAATTAAGAAAATTTGCACCTACAGACCGCTTACAGTAAGCCTCGATCAAGTGGCATATTTACCGTAAGACCCACCAACCGAAAAACCCGCAGAAAAATACACCAAAAACAGTAGAAGTGACATAAACATATAGCAATCAATTTCAATGTGTTGCAGAACAAGTTCAGTCACAGCTGAAACTAAAATAAATTTCTTGCTCCTTGCGAACACAGAAACGAAATGTCAAACGCGCACTGAACGTCAAATCCACTGTAACATAAAGTGGTATTCACGAACCAAAGTTACTATGACCTTCTCAAATTAGGGCTTGCACATTGAATGTTTACAATTTCACGTACTGTTTACAGACACTTGACCTCCAACAATGTAGCTTGAATGCTCTGACCTAGAAAAGTCTGTTGTTGAATGAAACGTGTCACAACCCGCAGTACTGTTTACAATAGGAACCCGCCTTCTATGCAGTTATGGTCCACGTAGCAAATGCCTAGTAGTTCACTTCAGTACTTGTCTTGTTATGCTTTATGTAGCATTATAATATAAATGCTCGTACTGTTTATTTGTGTCAACCGTTGATGACCTATATCTGTCCTGTTGTAGCCAAAACTTGCAAGTGTAGAATTAGCGTTGTGTGTTACGGCTGTCCCGTGTGTAGCTTAGACCCACAGATCAGAAGTGTAATGTGTACTTGTCCTTCTTGTAACTTTCTCGACAAAACTGGAGACATCATACATGTAACAGCCAACCAGGAATGTAAATTTCTGGATCCATAAATGTCAACAATAATGTCAAATGCTCGCTCTGTTCTTTTTAAACCCACAGGTCTGGTCCATCAGAAATGTAAGTTTCTAGGCCACATTGGCGACAAGAAATGTATCATAAGAGCCCACGTAACTGGTCCACCAGCAATGTAACTGTCTTTTTTTCTTGTTGAGGTGATCACTGGCCCAAGACAGTATACATGTTGTTAGATGTGTAGTGCGAGCGTATGATGAATTGAGTGTGGGTGCGAATGAAGACGCGAATGTGTTTAGGCTCGTATAGATGTAGATCCTGCAACCCATACTCTCACATGCAGTAATCAAGGATGCTTTGACACTGCAGGCATGTTTCAAGACATTTATTGACGGGAACACACATAATATCAACAGGAACAGTCAGTGTAACAAGGTCATGCTGACCTGACATCGATAGGTATACATTTGGCATTCAAAAAGGTAAACATCAGAATAGACGTGCATGGTCAATAGCAAAGTTCTTCAATAATGACAGTTCGTAGCGTCGCCCTTGGCGTCTCTGACTAAACGCGTCAGATGCCTTAGTTACCTTGACACACAGGTGCAACTTGGCACTCCCTGCCAATTGCACATAACAGGCTGTAGTATAATAGCCGGAAGCACAGGCCTCGTCCTAACGTCGGCCGTGTACTTCTGTTAAATAGGTTATCATCAACCCTGCAGTAATACTTATTGTAGATAGAAGTTCCGCCAATCTGCGGCTCCCACAATATATCTTCGTCACTGGATTTCTGGACAATATAAGACTAACAGTCTTGGATGGCTACCTCGAGCACAAATATATAAGTTCTGAAATGGCGGATCCGTGAACTGCTGTTCACCCTAGGTAATCCTTTACATGTTCTGCCACCGAAAAGCGTAATAATGCATAAAGGTCGGTATTACCTGGTAAATGAATCCTCAGAACTACACAAGGAATTCTGTCGTCATCCCGACGCACAGAGATTCACTGGGGAAAACTGCCATAGCAGTTACTTCGAAGATTCTCCCCCGAAAAACAATGGACTCTTGGTCCCTTCAGAAAAACAGGACCTCCCGGCTTCCCGGAAGTATATCTCACTCCCGCTTAAAAAACCTTCCCATAGGCCTACGCCCGAACTGACAACCTCTGACCCTAAAGGTCAAACACAATGAATGAATAAACAAGGGAAGACAACCCCTAATCAACCTGACATCGCAGGTAAAGACACAATTATACTTATGATACAAACATAAGCAAATAACTTGACAGATGACTCCGTCGAAAATGACAGCAACACCTTTGAAATTCTCTGTATAATTATCCTGCCTAGTATTTTGCTGGGAACTGAGAGAAGAGTGATTCCTCTCCAATTATTGCAATCTGCAAGATCTCCCTTTTTGGGCAATTTGACAATTATTCCTTTGTTCCACTCTGATGGTGTTGTCCCCGTTTTCCACACTTGTGCAAATAGTGGTTCTAATAGTTCTGCTGCTAGCTCAGGGTCTGTCTTAAATAGCTCTGCATTTAAGTTATCATGGCCCGGAGTTTTACCGTTCTTTAACCCTTTGATTGCTGTGATGATTTCTTCTTTTCGTGGAATGTCTGTATTTACATCTAGATCGTTTTCAGCCTCAGGAACATTCAATTGTGTCTCTGGTATTTCCTTGTTCAGAGTTTCTCTGAAGTGCTCTGCCCATCTTGTTTCCTGTCCCTCTGCTGTCTTGATGAGATTTCCTTGCTTATCTCTTACTAATGTAATATTGTTTGCACCTTGTTTTCCGCTGATGAATTTAGTTATTTTGTATACTGTGCTTTGTTCATTTCTCAGTGCTGCCTCTTCTGCCTGTTTTGCAAGATCGTCTAGGAAATTCCTTTTGTTGGCTCGGGTTTGGCGTTTAACTTCCCTGTCCAGCTGGCTGTACTGTTCGCTATATAGTTGCTTTAACCTGGGGACTTCGCTTCTGTTTTCTTTCTTTTCATTTCCTTTCTCATCTTTATGGTGTTTAGTGTTTCTGGTGTTATCCAGTCTTCCTTCTTCCTTTCCTGGAATCCTAAGCATGATTTGCTACTTTCCTTATATACTGTTGAAATGGTGTTGAAATTCTGGTCTATATCATCAGTCAATGTCTTTTCCTGGCTTTTGGCAAATTGATATCGTTTCTTAATGTCGGCCGCAAAAGCTTTTCTGGTAAGGGGGTCCTTCAATTTGCTGATGTCAAACCTTTTCTGTGTAGTTACAGTTGGTCCAGCCCTTCTTAGTTTCACTTTCAGTTTTGCTACTACTAAATGGTGATCACTTCCCACATCTGCACCTCTTCTTACCTTCACATCTTGTAATGCATGTCTCCATCTACCGTTAACCATGATGTGGTCTATCTGGTTTCTGTCCCGACCATTTGGTGATTCCCATGTTAACTTGTGAATTTCCTTATGTGGGAAAAGTGTTTCTCCAATGACCAGGTTGTTAATGCTACAGAAACTTATTAGCTTATCCCCATTTTCGTTTGCTGTTCCGCTGCCGCATTTCCCCATTGTTCTTTCATTATATGTATTGTGTGTACCAACTTTCGCATTGGGGTCTCCCATTACTATAACAAGATCATATCTAGGCGTGTCTTCCATTTCTTTCTGCAGTTGTTGATAGAATTCATCCTTGACCTCCTCATTGCTATCATTCGTTGGTGCGTAGCATTGTATTATTGTAGTGTTGGTGAATCTCCCTCTCAATCTCAATCGTATCAGTCTGTTGTTGATGGGTTTCCATTCCAGTAATGTCCTTTCTATCCCTTTCTGTAGAATAATGGCTACGCCTTCACTGTGCTGTCCATCCTCTCTTCCAGAGTAAAGTACTGTTTCTCCTGTTGCTGTTTTAACTTTTCCTGCCCCTGTCCATCTGCTCTCACTTATCCCCAGGATGTGTAACCTATAGTTTCTCATTTCTGCCGTGACCTGTCTTAGTTTACCTGTCTCGTACATTGTCCTGACATTCCAAAATCCTATTCTTGTATCCTGTTTTGCGGTCAGGACATCCGTTTTCATGTCAGTGGCTTCCTTTCGGCTTTCACCACTGACAGTCATACGAGCCACAGACTCCGAATGTCCATCCCGCAGCAAAGTTTGTTCATTTGATGTTGTTTCCGTAACTTCATTATTTTTTTTACATAGACAGAGGTGTCAGCCCTATGCTAAAACCCCAAACCTGGAGGACCAGGGTACCAGCTTTTGTCTGACCCCTACCCACACAGACCAGTCCAGCTTGGTTGAACCTACCAGGAGTAAAACTCCCACTGGCATAGCTCTGGGGATTGTCAGGTTGAGTACTTCGGTTTGCTCGAAATCCGCACTGGACCTCATCCAATTGTGGCTCAGCTAGGCGTCGGAGTCTCTGCTCTAGGATTCTAGAGTAGATTTTACCAGGGACACTGAGAAGGGATATGCCTCTATGGTTTCCACACTGTCGATTGTCACCCTTTTTGAAAATTGGTGTTATGATGGCAATCTCCCAATCCTTTGGTATTGTCTTGTTGTACCACGCTGCCTGTAAAACCCTTAAGAGTAATAGGTCGCCTGATGCTCCCATGAACTTAACCATTTCTGGTGTTATACCATCATGCCCTGCTGCTTTGCCCATCTTGATTTTCTCCACTGCTGCCTTCAGTTCTTGCTTCTTTATGTCATCTTCACCATCATTGGTTTTCTCTTCTGTGCTAGTGTTTATCATTTCTGATGCTTCACCATGCTCACCATCCAGGAGTTCTGAGAAATATTCTTTCCATCTTCCCATTACTTCCTTCGGGGCAGTAAGCAATTTGCCTTGCTTGTCCTTTATAAATTTGAGAGGGCATTGTTTTTCCTTCCTCATGTTCTTTAGGGTCTTATAGAACAATTTCTGGTTTTCTTGTGCATCTTTTTCTAGCTTTTCTCCAAATTCTTCCCAGGACTTCTGTTTTGCTGCTAGCACTTTATTCTTTGCTTCTGTTCTGAGTGTCACATATTCTCTATATTTTTCCATTTGTCCTGTTGTGTTTTTAGCTCCTAAGTATTGTTTCCATTGCCAAAGTCATCTTAATGCGACTACACAAGTTAGCTGAGCGCATATATCCAGAGTCACAGTGTGGATTCCGAGCTGGCAGATCAACAACAGACATGATCTTCTCTCTCCGCCAGCTTCAGGAAAAATCAAGAGAGCAGAAAAGACCATTATATATCGCCTTTATAGACCTCACAAAAGCATTCGACCTGGTTAGTAGGGATGGACTCTTTAAAATCCTCCTGAAAATAGGCTGCCCTTCTAAAATGCTGGAAATGATAAAGTCATTCCATGACGGCAAGAAGGGAACAGTCCAATATGCTGGAAGCACGTCACAGCCCTTTGATATACGAAGTGGCGTTAAACAAGGCTGTGCTCTGGCTCCGACCCTCTTCGGAATCTTCTTTGCCTTACTCTTGAAACATGCATTCAGAGATGCAACTGAAGGAATATGCCTTCACACTAGGTCAGATGGCCGTCTGTTTAATCTTTCAAGGCTGAAGGCAAAAACAAAAATCAGAAGGGTCACTATAAGAGACTTGTTGTTCGCTGATGATGCTGCAGTCGTCACTCAAAGCCAACAGGAGCTTCAGAGCTTGATGAATCGCTTCACTAAAGCATGCAAGGACTTTGGCCTCACAATAAGTCTAAAGAAAACGAATGTGCTGAGTCAGGATGTGGGTGCTGCACCAGTTATCACTATCGATAACTATGAATTGGCAGTGGTGCACCACTTCACATACCTAGGGTCTACCATCAATGACAAACTCTCACTGGATACAGAAATCGACAGCCGCATTGGCAAAGCTGCAGCTACCTTTGCCCACCTCACATCGCGTGTTTGGGGAAACTCTAAACTCACAATGAAGCTTGATTATAATGTGTTTGCTACTTCATTTTGTAGCACGCCCCTTTCAACCATCTACCATGTACATGGATTTGTTGGTTATATCAGGACGTGTTTCTTTTATTGTAATATGTTTTTGTTTGTATTTGTTTTATATTATATTATCTCTAGTCGGTATTTTTCCTTTTGTAGTTATAGTTCAACATGGTTTTTAAAAAAAATTCCAATATATGCTATTTTCTAAGTTAGTATGTTTTTGCTTTTTACTGGATGGTTTATTTGGTTTATCTGTATGTTTCTGGGGCGAGTTTGGACTACTGGTTCAATTCCTTATTTGATTTTTATATGTTAGCTTTAGTTTTTGTAATATAGTGTTTTATTAACTTTTGCATTTCTGAAGGGCTCTTTGTGCCTATGAGATTTTCTACACTCATTTCTACCTTGTGGTTACTACAGTATGTCTTAATGTTTTGCCTCTGTTGGTCATATTTTTTTGCAGTCCACTAGAAAGTGCCTAATTGTGTTTGGTTCTTGACACTCTTCACATGTGGGTTCCTCTATCATGAAATATCCAGTTCCCAGCTTGAGTCTCAGCAATTTTTTATTAATTGGTATTTTTAGTTCATCTTTTATTTGACATTTTTTGCTTGGTTTTTTAAGGATTTTATATGAGTGTCTTGCTTTTTTACTTAGGTCCCATGCTGTTGTCCATTCTTTAGTTATTTTTTGAGCAATTAAGCTCTTAATTTCAAACTTCCCTAAGCCTACTTCAATTTGGTTATGGCTAGTTCTCCCCCCTTTGGCTTCTTTGTCTGCTAGCTCATTTCCTGCTATCCCCACATGTGATGGTATCCATGTTAGTGTTGCACTGCATCCTATATTTTGTAGATATGTATTAACCTGTAGTATTTCCTCTATAATGTCTGGCCTGCTGCCTTCTGTTCTGTTTCTGATTGCTAGTACTGATGATAGGGAATCTGTGAGAATGGTTACTTTTTTTGGTGGATTTTCTGCAGCTATTTCTAAAGCTTTTAGGATTGCCACTAATTCTGCTGTAAAGATAGATGTATTACTTGTTACTTTGTATCTTTTATAAATTTTTAGTTTTGGTATTGCTATTCCTGCTCCTAATTGTCCTTCTTCATCTTTGGACCCATCTGTATATATAGTTAGGCTATTATTTGTATACCGTTCTATGTACTCTAGTGTTTTACTTTTTGCTGAGATTATGTCGTTAGATTTATTTATGATCTTTGATAAGTGGGAGTCAGTTTCTGGCACTTTTAATTCCCATGGTGGGATCTTTGCTTTATACAGAGCACTACTGTTTATCGCATTAAACAGGTCTGGGTATTGATCCACTTCATCCATTGTTTTCCACCCTGACGGGTATCTATTATGGTTTAATGGAATGTGGCCTATGTACTGGTTACCCCTATCAAAGGTTTTATGTGCCGGGTGAGTTGGATCTTTTGCCACTCTTGCCCAGTAGCTGAATCTCAGTTCTTTTCTCCTTAGCTCCAGGGGTATAATGCCTAGCGCTACTTCTAGTGCTTCTGCTGATGTTCCCTTTGAGGCACCTGCTATTATTGACAGTGCCTGGTTTTGGACCGTGTCTAGTTTCTTCTTATTGCTTGGGGCGGCTGATGCATAGACAACACTGGCATAGTCAAGTTTGCCTCTAATAAATGATTTATAGAATGTTAACATTGTCTTATTGCAGGCGCCCCAACCACTTCCTTTCATATATCTTAGCATATTAATAAGTCCTCTACTGCTTTGCACTAAAAGGTCTATGTGTTTGTTCCAGTTTAGTTGCTGGTCTAGTACCATGCCAAGAAATCTAGTTGATTTTGCTGTGCATACTTTTTGCTTATTAATGCTTATGTCAATTATATTGTTTTTAATTACACGCCCTCTACTGAAAATCATTCCTATGGTTTTTTTAACGTTTAGATTAAATCCCCACTTGTTCATCCAGTCAGATACTTTATCTATTTGTTTTTGTACTGTTTTATAGAGGAATGGGAGATTTCTTCCCGTTCTCCATATCGCAGCATCATCTGCAAACTGAGATAGGTTGTTTTTTAAGTCCTTAAACTCGTCGCCTAGGTCGTTGACCATAATCGTAAAAATTGATGGTGATATTACTGATCCCTGGGGAATTCCATTCTGTTGCTCATATACCTCAGATCTATCATTGTTTATTTGTACCATGAAGTATCTTTCCTGCAGGAAGTTTTCTAGGTAATTGTAGGTTCTGCCTACTATACCTAGTTTCCTGATTTTATGTAGTGCACCCTCCCTCCAACACTCATCATATGCTCTTGCTACATCAAGGAATATAGCTACTGTCTTTTCATTCCTTTTGAAGCCTGTTTTAACATCATGTTCCAGCCTCAGCAGTTGCTCTATTGTACTATGTTGGCTTCTAAAGCCTGCCTGGGTTGGACTGTACAAATTATGCTTTTCGAGATGAAATTTTAGTCTGCTGTTGACTATTGTTTCTAGAATTTTTCCTAGATGTGATGTTAACGATATTGGCCTGTATGAGCTGACATCATGTGCTTCCTTATCTGGCTTTAGTATGGGGATGACTACTGCTGTCTTCCATGAACATGGTATTTTTCCCGTGTGCCAGATTTTGTTGTAGAGGGATGCAATCACTCTTAGAGTTGTATTTGGTACCTTTTTGAGGATTTCATAGCTCAGAATGTCTTCCCCAGAGGTAGTATTGGTTTTTCCTGCTAAAGCTCTTTCTATTTCATCTACTGTAATATCTGCATTTAAATACTTAGCATCCTGTGTGGTTTCCATATTTTCTTCTTTTAATTTTTCTAGCAGTGTTTTTCGTCTATTTATTTCTGCCTTATCTAGACTGTCTATTGAACTAACCTGATAAAAGTATTTAGCTAGTATGTTGGCTTTTTCTCTATCTGTTTCGGCTCTCTCTGGTATTTTAATTGTTGGGATTTTAAATTTTTTGCTGTTTCCTCCTTTAATTGCTTTTAGTTTTCTCCAAACTGTAGTTATTTGGGACCTATGGTTTAATGTTTGACAAAATTTTCTCCAACTCTTTTCTTTAGCTCTGAATATTATTTTATTTGTTTCATTTCTTATTTTTTTATAGTTTGTGTAATTCTCTTCAGTTTTGGCTTTTCTATACTTTGTAAGGGCCCTCTCCCTCAATTTCAGTTGTTCTGAACATCTGTCTGTCCACCATGGTACTGGATTTTTATCTTTGTTTCTTTTCCTATTTTTACCTTTTTGTGTTGGTTTTAAGTGCTCAGGCATATTCCTGTTTGGTATATATTTTATTGCTATTTTTAAAATCTCATTTGTTAGTTTTTCTGCAAATATATCTATACTGTTAGATTCAATTTGTTCTATGCTTAGTTTACCTAGCTCTAATTGGAAGGACTCCCAATTTGCCTTTTTTAGGTTGAATGTGGGTTTCGAGCTTTTTGGACTAGTTCTATATTTGTCGTTTAGGTTTATTTCTATGGGTAAGTGGTCTGAGCTGGAGTCATTCAGTACTTCCCATTTAGTAGAGGCTAGGTTTGGTGTTATAATACTTATGTCTATTGCTGTATCTCCTCCACTGTTGCATGGGTTAACCCTTGTCACTGAGCCATCATTTAGTATGATTAGCTCAGCACTTTCAATGTAGTCCAACAGTCTTTTTCCTGCTGGATCATTACTGTTGTTACCCCATGCCTCATGGTGTGCATTAAAGTCACCTACCAATAATGTTCTTTGGTCTATTTGTGTGTTAATAGTGGCAATGTCCCTATCGGTTATATTACCCTTGGGGCTATAAATGTTTATTATTTTTAAGTTATCTGGCTCACTATCTAATGTTATACTTATTCCTTCAATATTTTCTGTGTTGAATTGTTCCCAATTTAATATTTTGTAGTCTTCATGTATTAAAAAGGCCACGCCCCCTCCTCTTCCCTCAGGTCTATCATTTCTAAGTGTTATATACCCTTGGTAGTTCAGTTTTTGTTTGGGGTTCAGGAGGGTTTCTTGTATTGCAAAGATGGGTTTTGCCTCCTTATACTGTCCCATAAGAGACATCAAGTTCTTCCTGGCACCCCTACAGTTCCACTGGACTACTTTGATAGCTCTAGAGTCTTTGGTCCCCATTTAGTATGGTTAGCTTAGTTATGTTATTGTTTTTATTAGGTTTTTTGATAAGGGATCTACTTTTTTTGGTTTTGCACTTTACCTCTTATGTTCTCTACAAACTCATCATTCCAAGTAACCATTATACTCTGAACTCTTTCTGCGAGGTATGGTAGGTGTAGTTCCACTGTTTCCTTAAATTTTTTTTCCATATTTTCTATAGGCCTAGCTCTTTCTCTCTCTATTTTTTTTTTAGGATTTCTTCATTAGCTTCTTTTATCTCTGCTATTTTTTTGAGGTCTCTCTCTATTTCCTTTTGTGCTGTTTTCATTTCTTCTAGTACCTGTCTGGCTTGGATGAGGATATGAAGACCAAAGCTGCGGTATATAATGCCTGCGTCACCAGCACACTCCTATATGGCAGCGAGACCTGGACGACCTATGCTAAGCAAGAAAGAAGGCTCAATACCTTCCATTTGCGGTGTCTACGCCGCATCCTCGGCATCTCGTGGAAAGATAAAGTGACAAATGTCGAGGTGTTGTCACGTGCTGGCCTTCAAAGTATGTATACGCTTCTTAGACAGCGCAGACTTCGCTGGCTTGGCCATGTTCGCCGCATGGAAGATGGTCGCATCCCAAAAGATATCTTCTATGGACAATTAGCAGATGGCAAGAGAACAGTTGGGCGACCACAGCTGAGGTTCAAAGATGTGTGCAAGAGAGATATGAGGGCACTGGACATGGATCCAGCAACATGGGAGGATGAAGCTGCCGATCGCACTAAGTGGCGATGCTATTTACGGCGCCACCTCAGATTGGGCGAAGAGAGGCTCACACAAGAAGCAGAGGTGAGGAGAAAACGTCGAAAGGAGCACCAGGAAAATAAGCAGCTGAGGGCTGTCACCTCAGGGGCGCATTCCCATAGTCAGTTATGACTGAAGGGGCTATTATTATTATTATTATTGTTTCCATGCCATTTTCTTCTCTCTTATTTTCTCTTTGACTTCCTCTGTCCTGCTTCTGCAGCAGGTGTCTTTATGATATCCTTGAATTTAATCCAGAGGGTTTCCAAGTCATCAGGTCGTTCTTCTGTGTTGCTCACTGCTGTAGCAATAAGCCCCTGATATCTGGTCTTAATTTCTGGCTCTCTCAGCTTGTAGGTCCTAATGCTCATTTCTCCTCCTCGTTTACTTGGTTTCTTGCGTGATGTTGGGCAGTTCCTAGGCTGAGCAACTCTTTCAGTTGTTCTTTTGATTGTTAGCAGGTAGTGATCACTTCCAATCTCTGGCCCCCTCCAGACTCTAGCATCTCGGACATATTTGAATGAGCTTCTCCGAACAATGGCATAGTCGATCACTGACTTCTCATTCTTTGTTGGTTCACATCTAGTGTATGCATGTATGCGCTTATGGGGGAACTTTGTGTTTGTAATGATCAGATTCTGCTCACTGCAGAATCTAAGGAGTCGCTTTCCATTGTCATTGAGAGTATCTTCTCCATATCTTCCGATAACTCCACCCCATGTAGCATGGTCATTTCCAACTCTGGCATTAAAATCTCCGAGCATGATAACTTCATCTAGGCAGTCATCCACTGTCCTTTGAAGCAGCTCGAAGAATTCCTCCTTGACCTCTGCTCTCTCATCTTCATTTGGCCCATACACTATGACCAGGTTGACTATGGTTTCTCCTTCTTTTAGTTTAACAACCATAATGCGCTCCGAGACAAAGTTCCATCCCTTGATACTATCTTTTGATTTTG
>JAMPIV010015982.1:310000-410000 GCA_024509875.1 Oreohelix idahoensis | reverse complement strand
CCGAAATCCTTGCTTAAGAATTCACCTACCTATATAATCGGGCGAAATGTTATGCTAAGCACGCAACCAGACACGAAGCCAGAGATACCGACTGACTGAAGAGGAGAGAAGCTGTCACGATTTATTGCTTACCTGAGGGCATCGACCTGCAGCCTACTTCACTAGTCGAGTCAAACTGGCCTTTTTAAATCTTGGAGGGTTTCAGTCGTGTCATAAAAACTGAGATCGTATGTTCGAGTCAATCCCGCTGCCTGGAACTCCGCAGGAGCATAGAGGTTGACCAGACTCTACATCTTTGGTCTCCCTCCGTCTTGGGTGGGCTAAAGGAACGATACTCTGCCGTTGTTGTGTGAACCAAACAAAGAAGAACAGACTTAAGAGAGATGAGTACACATTAGTACCATTTCTGTCAGCATTGTGAGCATAGAAACTGTCAGTGATGAGAAAGTGAAATTAGCATAGCAAGAGACAAAAATAACAGCATAGCGGATAAGTGTTATATCCTTAATTAACAGCACAGCTGGTACATGTACGATAATTGAATAACAGCACAGCTGATATAATTTTTTGTTCCTATAAATTGGAAAACTTGTTGTAATATTTAGTTACATATCTATATAAATATTTGTAAATCATATGTAAACTTACAAATTCATTACATTCCATTTTTCAACATTCGCCCTTCAGCACAAGAGTAGTTAGTGTATATACTAAATAAAAATAAGGAAATTGTATTTGAACGACTTGTCAATTTTATCAGTGTTAAGTAAAATCTGTTTCCTTGTTTATTAATATCACAGTTAGTTACACAGCGGAGGTGGCACTTTATGTCGGTCTCCTCTCTACTATTGTTTCGAGATCAGAACATTCACAGCCGTAACTAATTTGTGATACCAGTAGACCTCTCAGACACTGGGACTTCACCATTTTCTGCAGAAATTCTATTTCTGTAATTGTCAGTACTATACTGATCTTAAAGCCAAATAAAACCTCTCGCCACACTGGGGGCTCGTTCCTGGGATATTTCTGTATATCTTGAGCCATACTTAGTCTATTCATCTATCTACTAACTCTATCTTGTGCCACCCATAGATAACATAAGAAACAGATTTTTGAAGGAAAAAAAACTCTATAATAGGATTTTTTTATTGTTTTCTTAGGAGGAGTACCATTTAGTACTCAGTAAATAGTTGATGCTCACAAAGTTGCACGGAAATTTTTTGTTCATTTAAATTAATTAAGTTTAATTACAATAATTTGGTTATAGTAGATATACATACCCTATCTAAGTAACGCCATGGCTGATCTAGTGAAGTTCAGGACTGCGATCATGCAGATGGGTAAGGAATTAAACATGACAGGTGATGCTCTTACTCAGTATGTCACAACAGAAGTGGACAAACATATGGATAGGGAAGAAAGAAAGTTGCAATTAGAGACAGAAGCCAAAAGACTGGAAGCTGAAAGAGAAGCCAAAAGACTGGAAGCTGAAAGAGAAGCCAAAAGACTGGAAGCTGAGAGAGAAGACAAAAGACTGGAAGCTGAGAGAGAAGACAAAAGACTGGAAGCTCAGAGAGAAGACAAAAGACTGGAAATTGAAGCCAAGAAATGGGAGGCTGAAAATGAGGCAAAGAAAATTGAAGCTGAGGAAAGGAAATTACAAGCAGAGAGAGATCATCAGTTGAGATTAAGAGAGCTTGAAATTCAGGCAAATACTGGCAATAATGGGGGTAGCTCACCTCACTCTGAGAATAGCTCCAGCCAGAGCACCTCAAGTGGGGCCATGAATTTTCATCTGGACCCATTTGTTGAGAAAGAAGACGCCATTGAGTCGTACCTGGATAGATACGAAAGACTAGCCACTACCTATGGCTTAGTGAAAGAAAAATGGAGTCTTAAACTATCTCAGGGATTGAGAGGTGTTGCCTATGATGTATATTTGAAGCTCTCAAGAGATGACCAGGAAGATTATGAAATCCCGAAGCAGGCACTGCTTGTGAGATATGAAAAAAACTCAGAATCATATAGAAAGAAATTCCGAACAGCTAAACTTCTTCCAGGAGAAAACTATCACCAATTCTCTGCTAGATTGGAAACCTATTTGGAAAAATGGAGTAGTTTAGGAAAGTGTCAGGATCTGAAAGAAATGATAATGATGGAGCAAGTGAAAGAGTCCATGCCTCAAGAAATGAGGAAGTTTATCATGGAACAAGGAGCAGAGAGATTGGAAGATATTGTAACTGTTGCTGAGAGATATCAAGCAGCTCAGGCAGAAGTATTAGGAAATAGGAAAAAGCAGGATGAAAACTTCACATCATCACAAAACTATACCAAATATGAACAAAAGGACCATACCACAAGAAACAAACAAAGATTTGACCAAAAGGACAAAAACCCTCTAAGATCGGATAAGACACCTTACCGGAAGGAAGGAAAGTGGTGTAAAACTTGTCTAATGAGTAACCACAATACTGCAGACTGCAGAAGGAACAGCCCTCCTTATTATGCTGCGTGTCTCACAACAGGGAACAAGGGAAGGAAGGAACTGGCAGGTAGTCAGAATGACCTCCATCATCCTCCTGTCTGTGAGGAAGTGACATGTAATGGCACTAAAATTCAGTGCTTATATGATTCAGGTTTGGAATTCGACTCAGTCGTGAGTGCAACCCTAGTGCACCCTGACCAACTTACCACAGAAACAGTGGACATACAAGGGGCAATGCAGGGAACCGGCACCATGACACTTCCCATAGCAAGGATCAACGTGAGAACTCGCTATGTGGAAGGAGTGTTAAGAGCAGCAGTAAGTGATGATCCTATATACCCGCTGGTAATAGGATGTAAATATGTCTTTTTGGGTGACCCAATAAAACCTGTTGTCATGGCAGCAAACCATACCAGGTCGAGCACCAAAAAGGAGGAGGGAGATCCAATAAACATTCATCGTACAAAGATAAAAAAGGCTCAAACAGCAGATAGCACATTGAAGCCTTGTTTTGGCAAATTGCCAAAGGCCCATAACCCTCCAGAGAAAGGAGACTACTATATGGAAAATGGCCTACTCTACAGACAAGCTGGAAAAGGACCTAAAGGGCATGGACAGCTGGTAGTGCCAAAATTCTATAGGGAGGAAATTATGGAGCAAGAGCATGCTACATCAGGCAGTGGTCACAGAGGAAAAGGGGCCACTGGTCAAAATATAGCATTGCGATATTACTGGCCAGGAATAATTGAAGACATAAGTCGGTATATGAAATCCTGTTCAGAATGTAACCAGGTAACCTCATTCAGAAGCGTAGACCAGTTACAGGACCTAGGGAAGCATTGTTGCGGACGTAGGCCCACAAAGAAGATACACAAGAGAAAACAACAGGTAGAAGCAGTGATAACGAGAAAACGAAATCACAACAAGTCTACTGTTACACCAGTAACCATGGCAACTCTCCGTATTGTACAGAGAGGGGACGAGAGACATCCCACCCCGACTAGATATTTGTCGGAACACCATGGCCTGGATCATTTGGAAAATTTGGTTAGTCAGCAACCAGTATTAAAAAAGCTGCAGAAACAAACCCGAACCAAAGGAGGTAGGAACCAGGGCTGTACCAAACAGTTGAGGGAGACAGGCCCCACTTCGGTATACTGCCCCTTACAATAGAAATAGGTGTGGGTCCGGCAACGTTGTTGTATTGCTGTCCCCATACACAGTCCACTGGAAGCATTGCTGCGGACATGGACTGAACAATAGCAAGCACAAGCACTCAAGGATGAGATTGACTATCTCTTAAAAGAGAAAATTATTTCAAAGTCTGAATCTCCCTACAGCTCAAGTGTGGTGCTATTAAGGAAGCCTAGTGGTGAACACAGGTTATGTATTGACTACCGGAAGCTTAATGCGATCACAGAATCTCAGGTAGACCCATTACCTGACACCAACCAGCTGTTCTCTACACTGAGTAAGGCTAGGTATTTATCAAAGGTAGATCTAAGCAAGGGATACTACCAAATACCAGTGAAACCAGAAGTTAGGAAAATGCTGGCATTTAGTACATCAGACGGACACTATGAGTTTAATGTACTACCCTTTGGGCTGAAAAATGCTCCCAGTATCTTTTCAAGAATGATGAGGAAATTGTTGGAACCTCTACAAAATCCCCATATCACTAACTTTATGGATGACATTCTTGTTGCTACAAACACATTTGAAGAGCATATAGTAGCGCTCTCCATGTTGTTTGACAGACTGAGAGCCACTGGATTGACTGCACGTCCAACCAAGTGCTATATCGGTTGTAAGGAGTTGGAATTCCTAGGTCACACGTTTTCCCCAGGTCATATGTCTCCTGACCCAAAGAATATAGAGAAGTTAAAGAAGGCACCCAGACCTCAAACGAAGAAAGATGTGAGATCATTCGTGTCATTATGTGGGTTCTATCAGAAGTACATACCCAACTTTAACTCTCTGTGTGCACCATTAACTGACTTAACTAAGAAAGGACAGCCTGACAAAATCCAATGGAATGCTGATTGTGAAAAAGCTTACACAGAGCTAAAAGCAAAACTCACCAGCAAACCAATCCTTACGCTACCCGATATCACACAGGAATTTGTATTAAGGACGGACGCTAGCAGTATAGGTATTGGTGCAACTCTCTTGCAGAAATCAAAAGCACAGCCGGAGGAACTTTTACCAGTCGCCTACGCCAGTAGGAAGCTGAATGCAGCTGAGTTGAATTACTCGACCATAGAGAAAAAATGTTTGGCTCTAATTTGGTCCATCGACAAATTTTCACCTTACCTATATGGGACACACTTCATTGTCCAAAGCGATCACCAACCTTTAACTTTCTTGGCTACATCTAAAAAGTTAAATTCGAGATTGTTAAGGTGGAGTCTGCTTCTTGCGCCTTATTCCTTTACCGTGAATTACATTCCGGGAAGAGACAATGTAGGAGCTGATTTTTTAAGTCGACACCCTAGTACTCTGGAAGGACAGACGCAAAAGGATTAACCACAGCAGGGGTTTACACGTCAGCTATGACAAGTCACAGCTAGGAAAGGAGGGGGCTATGTCGTGAAACGAGTGTAACCCACTACTTTGTTAATCACTATGTCGAGATACAGATTTGCTTCAACCAATCAACGAGCACCGTTCAGCAGTCTCTGAGACAGAATAAATTAACGGCCATCATGTTCACGCAAGATGGCGGATTAAAACTGAATAAAATTAGGCTGTACGAGCAAAAGACGAAACCGGAGGAAACCAATCAGCTTGCTCCGCCAGGAACCAACCGAAATCCTTGCTTAAGAATTCACCTACCTATATAATCGGGCGAAATGTTATGCTAAGCACGCAACCAGACACGAAGCCAGAGATACCGACTGACTGAAGAGGAGAGAAGCTGTCACGATTTATTGCTTACCTGAGGGCATCGACCTGCAGCCTACTTCACTAGTCGAGTCAAACTGGCCTTTTTAAATCTTGGAGGGTTTCAGTCGTGTCATAAAAACTGAGATCGTATGTTCGAGTCAATCCCGCTGCCTGGAACTCCGCAGGAGCATAGAGGTTGACCAGACTCTACATCTTTGGTCTCCCTCAGTCTTGGGTGGGCTAAAGGAACGATACTCTGCCGTTGTTGTGTGAACCAAACAAAGAAGAACAGACTTAAGAGAGATGAGTACACATTAGTACCATTTCTGTCAGCATTGTGAGCATAGAAACTGTCAGTGATGAGAAAGTGAAATTAGCATAGCAAGAGACAAAAATAACAGCATAGCGGATAAGTGTTATATCCTTAATTAACAGCACAGCTGATACATGTACGATAATTGAATAACAGCACAGCTGATATAATTTTTTGTTCCTATAAATTGGAAAACTTGTTGTAATATTTAGTTACATATCTATATAAATATTTGTAAATCATATGTAAACTTACAAATTCATTACATTCCATTTTTCAACATTCACCCTTCAGCACAAGAGTAGATAGTGTATATACTAAATAAAAATAAGGAAATTGTATTTGAACGACTTGTCAATTTTATCAGTGTTAAGTAAAATCTGTTTCCTTGTTTATTAATATCACAGTTAGTTACACAGCGGAGGTGGCACTTTATGTCGGTCTCCTCTCTACTATTGTTTTCGAGATCAGAACATTCACAGCCGTAACTAATTTGTGATACCAGTAGACCTCTCAGACACTGGGACTTCACCATTTTCTGCAGAAATTCTATTTCTGTAATTGTCAGTACTATACTGATCTTAAAGCCAAATAAAACCTCTCGCCACAAGTGGTTTAAAAAAATACTTTTGAATAAGTAAAATTGCCGTTAGGTATTGGTGCTTTTGAATTTAGACGGGCTTTTACACTAGTATCATAATTTTTCTTTTTGCTCCCAACGGAGCATACAGCCACCACTGCAGCTAACCCCTAACAGGAAACCTGCACAAATCATGCACATGCTTGTGCAGCAGTAGCTTCTGTAGCAGTATGTTTTACGTGATGATGTTGCCAGCATTTAGCACAACCTCATATCAGTCGCCTTAAACGGGATGTTTTTCATCATACATTATTTTTTTTAAATGAGCAAAAAGAATCATAAATACATTTTTTTTTCGTACGCCCGCTAATACTCGAGGCGAAATCTCAGGTTATTATTAATGTCTAACCTGACATTGATTTTACGAGAGTATCCCTTTTCTTGTACAGAGACAGGTGTCCCTCGCCATTCAGGCAGATACTCGCCGATTTCGGAGGTACCCATTAGAGCTAGGTCGGCTCAGGAGCCGCCAATCCCTGGTCGTAAAATACATAATTCTTAAAGTAAAACGAATAACAATAAATGTGGCAAAATACTATAGTTGTCGTAGTTACGCTGGAAGGACAGGAAGTTCTTAATACTTCTATAGTAAAAAAGAATATTCAAATAGAAGCGTAAATTGCATTAACAATTCAATGTTCAATTGACGTCTGAGGGTTTAAAAACAAATTAAATAGCCGTTTTGGACTTTAAAAAATATATAATGAATGAAGAAAAATATAAGGTTTAATCTCTGATGGATTATAATTAGCATATGTAACGTATATAATTTTCGGGAAAATTGAATTCTACCAAATTTAGATAATATGTTCAATTGCCGATGTTTCCTTACGGCAATTATTGCATGTATAAGGTAAATGACAATTTTCAAACTTTGTTCCCCCTCACCTGTCCTAAAGAATATTTATACTTGATATATATAGGGGAACCTCAGAAATGAGGTATCTGAGGAAGGTGGTTGAAGTAACAAGAAGAGACATGGTACGCAACCAGACGATACGTCAAGGCCTTAAATCCCACCCCCTGCAGACCCAAGTAGAACAGTTCCAACTAAGATGGTTTGGCCATGTCTGCAGAATGGGAGAAGATCGGCTACCACGACAAGCATGGGAAACAAAGAGCCAAGGATCCAGACCACCAGGACGACCCAGAGTCCGCTGGGAGGACAACATTAGACAATCTTTGAAGGACCGAGGACTAGAATGGAACCAGGCCAGGAGGAAGACAGCCGATAGGATAGTCTGGCGCTCTCTCTTCCAAACCTCTACACCTCACGGTAGAAGGGGAACGACTAAGTAAGTAAGTAATATATAGGGGAAAAATTGGGCGGAGGAGAGCCGGGGGGGAGGGAGGGAGCTTCGGTTTTTGAGTGAAGATTTAATTTAGTCTCAGTTTGACATCAGTAATATATAGTGCTAGGTCTGTATTTAGTTTCTGCGCTTAATTGCCATTTGAACTGATTATTCTGGAAAGTTCGTATTCATTATAATTAAATTATACGTTTCCGTCTGTTTAATGTAAATTAAGCCACATCTTGTTTGGACGCATCAGTCGTTGTTGTAGTAATCAGTAACTTGTTACTAAGGGCCTGTACGCCTGCGCACCTGAAACACGTGGGGTAGTCGTAATCTACTCCGCATAGCAAACTTAGAGACGTATGAAGTTGTAACCAGTATATTTGCCTAAATAATCAGTAAGCATGTTAAGGTAGTCATATTGCATGGATAATCGAAGATTAACGCTGTAAAAAAAATTTAACAATTTAACATTAGAGAATTTCTTAGTTGTTTATATCACGACATACAGTTCTACTTTCCGTACCACTTGGATTGTTGATGATTGTGCGCGTGTTTCATCCTAAGATTATGCTTTGATGCCAGCCGATTGACAGTTTCGTCGTTTTAAGTATTTAGGCGGCACCTATTGACAGTATACGGTTCATAGGCTCGAAGGATATTGGTATTACAATTTGGGTATACCTTGATATCTTGAAAAGACCAAAAGCTCTTGATCTCGATCACCAGATAACATCTTTTATATTCAAAATATTTGATTGTAACCAATTAGCCAATACAATTGTTCTCTCCAAGAAGCATAGGACGTCAGTTAGCACATGCCAAGTCCTATTGTGCACCTTGAATTTGAGATCTTTCTACGTCTTCATCATCATTTTCAAATGTCTCCATTTGTCTTCTCTGTCTCCAGTTCTCTTCTCCATGTGTTCTTCAGTCTGCCTCTACTTCTATTATCCTGTGTATTCCAGAGCAAGGACTGCCTTGTAATGCTTTCAGAAGGTTTCTTCAGTAGGCCTATACGGTGTAGCCTACCTGTAATTCTGGTGTGCAAACTGTGCACTAAACTCTTATATCCTGCAAACCACTGACAGGCTACCTTGGTATTAGGTTCTGGAAAATAAATTAAGGTTCAGTCACAAATTAACAAACGCATGCATTGTTGAACTGTATTGTTTAAAAAAAAAATATCTTAAAACAGGTTGGAATTAGGGTTAAGGTTATCTTTAGAGCCTATTTTTTAATCAGTCCAAGCAACACATTTGACATATCGATAGCTACTTGGGCAAAATGGCATATGTCTTCTAAGCTGTGATTCTTCCAAAATTTCATATAGGCCACAGCAAGTAGGATAAAATAACTGATAACTTGGTAACACTGTTTTTTTAAATAGCCTACTAGGAAATAGAATTAGTATTGAGAAGGAGAGTTAGTAAACATAGTTTTGGGTAATCTTTACCTTTAGTGCCATCAAGTATGTATAATATTTGTATTTTCGTATCATTTAGAGTTAAATCCCTAATCTTAACCCTAACTCAATACACATATTGGGAGCCGCGGTAGCATAGTGGTTAGTGCACTGGCTTCCTAGCGCAGTGGTCTATGGTTCGATCCCCAGATGAGGCGGGAAATTTTTAGGTCACAAACGGCTCCTGGGTCGACCCAGCCCCAAATGGGTACCAGAGCAACTCTGGGAAGGTTAAGGCGGCCGGCGTGATGCCGACCACATCACCCATCGTGTGCCGACGGTCAAGATAATATGGGCCTAACACCATATTCTCAGTGCATATCTACAGCTTGTCCCTTTGCAAGAAGGCTGCATTAAGTATTTACATTCTTCTTCAGTGGTGGTTTCTGTAGCAATTTTACATGTGAACGAGGGATAAAAAAATGATAAAAACAAATTCTTGAATCAAGAATGAAAAGGAACCAAGTTAATTAAAAATAACACCCCCCACCCCAACACTTGGAATATGGGGCTAATCAGTTATCTATTGTGCTAGTGAGACTGGTGAGTTTCTTGTATAGAATAGTACATAAATGGGATCCAAGTTGTACTGCCAGTGGCTTATTAGGGTATTGGTAATATGTTGTCAGTAGGCATTTTGACATATTTACTTCTTTTCTATTATTGTAGGATTAGTGCTTGTAACAGAGAAACATGAAGATTGAAGAAGTAAAAAGTACATCCAAGGCACAGAGAATTGCTTCTCATAGTCACATAAAAGGTCTAGGTCTTGATGAGAACGGATATGCTATTCAGTCATCAGCAGGACTTGTTGGACAAGAACTGGCCCGAGAGGTAAGTTCCGCAAATGTGAATGTTTAGTTACCTAACCACTCAGCGAATCATCACTTTCTGTGATGCCTTCTTTTAATAACTGTTTCTTCTTCTTTGATCCTTAGCCGCCGACCGTCAAAGCAGTCAGTGGCCATCACGCCTAGTGGCGTCTTGTAGGGCAACAACAAATTGATTCCACTTTGCTCGGTCGGTGGCCATCCTTCGTACAGTGCCCCAACTCTGGTTCATTCTTTGCATCTCAGCCTCCACAGTCCTCCGCCAGGTTGTTTTTGGTCGGCCTCGTTTTCCTTCAGGGGTCCAAAGCATAGCTATTCTTGTGATGGCATCGGGGTCTCTTCTGAGGACATGGCCAACCCAGCTCCAGCGTCTGCCAGCTATGATGGTGTGCATGTCCTCTTGCTTGCTCCGAGTAAGCAGATCTTGGTTGGTGATGGTATTCAGCCAAAAGATTCGGTGAATTTTTCTTAGGCATGTTGTGTGAAAAGAGGACAATTTTGACATTTCCTTCTCTGTAACTCTCCAGCATTCTGCACCATAGACAAGCACAGAAAGCACACAGCTCTGATATAATCTTAATTTTGTGCTTGTGCTGTATTGAGAGGACTTCCAGATGTTGTTTAGGCTAAAAAAAGGCTGTTCTTGCCTTATTCATTCTGATGTTGATGTCTTTGCCTGCCCCGCCGTCTGGTGTTACTATGCATCCTAGATATGTGAAGGTGTCTGTTTGTACCAGTTGCTGATTCCTTACTGATATGGGCTCAGTGTTGCTCACATTGAGCGTCATGACCTCTGACTTCCTTAAATTGATATTCAAGCCCACCTGCTGGCTAAACTTATTAAGTCTGTCCGTTTTTTCCTGGATGTGTTGATGTGAATGTGCAATGTCATCTGCATATTCCAGATCTTCTAATGTAGAAAATGTAGTCCATCTTATTCCTCTTGGACTGCCCTCTGTTGTCTGTCGCATCACCCAGTCTATGACTGTTAAAAATAGAGTGGTTGATAAGGGGCATCCCTGTCGTACTCCTGTCTTCACCTCAAAGGTTAGGTTGCCATACATGCCACACGCTATGGTTTACCCATAATCTGTACGGGGTGTTTGCGTTTTCAGATGTGTACGGCCCGTACATACCGTCTGTACGGGTTTTTTTGTCTAATTATTAAATATACATATAAATCGACCGTTTTGTGCCACTTCACAATTTTCCGTAATTTGCATCATGAGATTCGGGGAGATTTTAAGCCAAGTGGATTAAAAAAAAAAACAAAAACAAATGAAAATCAAGCTGCCTATTTTTCAATTGCTGCGGGATGTGCGTGGCGTGTTCATTCACAATTTTTCGCTAAAGCTAGCGCGAGGTTACTGATTATTTGAACGATTACGCAGCACTGAGTCGAGCCTATTGTTAAGGATTAATTTCCAGTTTAGTATTAGTAAGTAATTCATTTAAAAAAAAAAAAGTATTACAATAACATTGTTTAGATGAAGTTAGATTTAACTGTCAGATAACTTAGGCCTAGGGTATATATGATTTAAGATTAGTAAACCTAACCCAAAATGCTTATTACTGGTCTCTTTAGACCTATACTTTTATTAGGCACTATAGAACAGACACCAAACTGTTCTTCATTTCCACCATAAATTGTATTAATTTTTTTTGCAGAAATAGACTAAATGATGATACAGTTACAGCATTTCTACAATGCAAAATAAATTCTAACTCCTGTTTAGGTTTTAAAGCAAGGCAAAGGGCGCATGTCACTATGATGGTGCAGAACCATCTAATTGAATATATTTTTTACATGAATTAACTCTGTTGTTACGTTTTTCAGTCTTTGTACAGGTTTTGCGGGTCTTTGTACAGGGTTTTTGGATTTTTTGTACAGGTTTTTCATGTCTGAGGTGTGGCATGTATGGGTTGCTCTGCCCAACACTACACGTAAAGTTGGCATAGAGGCTTTTTATGATTGACACTATGCAGCTTGGAATTCCATAAGCCCTCAGTATTTTCCATAGACTGTCCCTATGTATGCTGTCAAAAGCCTGTTCAAAATCAACGAAATTAATGTACAGCTGTCTTTGCCATTCTGAGCACTGCTCTATAATGTTCCTGAGAGTGAATATATGATCTACACATCTTCTGTTCTTTCTAAATCCTGCTTGTTCTTTCCTCAGTTTGTGGTCTACTGCTTTTGAAATTCTCTGTATAATTATCCTGCCTAGTATTTTGCTGGGAACTGAGAGAAGAGTGATTCCTCTCCAATTTTTGCAGTCTGCAAGATCTCCCTTCTTGGGCAATTTGACAATTATTCCTTTGTTCCACTCTGATGGTGTTGTCCCCGTTTTCCAGACTTGTGCAAATAGTGGTTCTAATAGTTCTGCTGCTAGCTCAGGGTCTGTCTTAAATAGCTCTGCATTTAAGTTATCATGGCCAGGAGCTTTTCCATTCTTTAACCCTTTGATTGCTGTGATGATTTCTTCTTTTCGTGTTTATCAACTGTACATGCCATGAATTGGTAGCATTACAAGGCAGTCCTTGTTCAGGGAGCGTCCGATTGACAGATTAGTTAGAGCGCTGGTCTCTCACGGCAGAGGTGCCGGGTTCGATTAATGGTATCGACACGTTCCAGCTTACCCAGCTGTAAATGGGTACCTGACTTTTAGTTAGGGAAGGAAAAGGCAGCAAGGAAGGGAACTGGTCACCCCACCTCCATGCTGGGCCTTGTACAATGAAGTCTCTAACACTTCTTTCATCTACAGCAGTATCTGCTATGGGACTACCTTTGTTACCTTGTTCCGGAATCTCCCAAGGTAGGAGAGGTAGAGGGAGATTGAAAAACACTTGAAGACGTGAACTGTAGACAGAAATAAAAGGGATGAAAATGTTAATGCTAGTGTTAATGTCAATGCTAGTTTTAATGTTAATGTTAATGCTAGTGTTAATCAGAATCGACGTCATTGCACTCCAGGCAAACCCATAGGTGCTCACTCTCCCTCAGCAAATATCGAAGGGTATGAATAACACACGTCCGTTCTCTTCATCGGTCTTCAGGCTTATTCCCAAGTATGAGGATGACATGGAAAGAACTTGAGCTGATGGCACGGGACTAGATGAATTGGCATAAGTTGGTGAAAGCCTGTCCTCCGTGGGAAGCTGAAGGATGATGATGATTATATGCCATAAACTGTCACAGATGGGATTGGTATTGTCACAGATGGAATTGTTTATTAGTTTCTGATCCACTGAATGTTCTTTGTCCAGATGGGATTGTTTATTAGTTTCTGACCCACGGAATGTTCTGTGACCAGATGGGATGTCATGATGTGTTTCTTTAGGATGTCTGTCACCCTGTTGAGCTATCTTCTTCTGGGTACCTAACCTCTTCCTGTTTGAGACAATAAACCAGTTTATTATTATTATTATTATTCCTTTGACCGCCGACCGACTAAGCAGTCTTCGGCCATAACACCTTGCGGCGTCATTAGGGCAACAAGAAATCGTCCATTGTTCCGTCACACCTAACGGCGTATATTGGTACAACAGACTTTTAATTGTTGTTTCTGTGATCAATGTGACAAGCAAGCTGCTGGTTAATTATGATCCATTCTTGTTAGATGCCCAGACTAACTGATTCTCTGTTTCCCAATATATTCCTTCACTGATGCTGTTTTGGCTATGGCCCTGATGTCATTGTTTCTAACTGGGTCTTTTCATGTTTTATTAGCTACTCTCATATCATAGGTGCTGTTTTTTCTTGTTTGTTTCATTATTAATATTTAATAATCATGCATGATTGACAGCGCAAAGTTGGTGTAAGTATTTGACTTATCAGTTGTTTCTTTTTAGCCATTTGGATCCTTGAATGCTTCAGAATGGGGTGAGCTAGTAGCTCATCTTATGTACTTTTTTGAATCCTCATTAGATCACTCTTTCTAATCTTACACCAGTGATGAACATCATCTCCTTTTTTACTCCTTATGGAGCATATAGCCACTGCTGTAGAAGGACCCCTTCAAGAAGCAGACGCCAGAGCACTAATTCTTGCATTTACAGTGTAATAAAAATAAAGCTATGCTTCCAAATTTCTGCAGGCAGCTGGTGTTGTGGTAGAGTTGATCAGATCAAAGAAGATGTCAGGGAGAGCAGTTTTACTGGGTGGTCCACCTGGAACAGGCAAGGTATGATGCTTTACAGTTTAGACTTAATAAGTAATTTAGTTTTACCCTTAGACTGTGTAGGGTTTTTTTTTTCGTGAGTAATCTCGCTTGACCCGGGTAAATGTTTTTCTAGGAGTATTTTTCTGGTTTTTTTTTTTTTTTTTTTGACGTTAAAATTGTATTCAGCCCAAAGTTGTCAAATATTTATTTTGTTTTCACATAACAAACATAAACTGATAATAGTGTAATTATAAAGTAGGTTTTCCTTACTGGGTACTGTGGCAGCCATAAAAGCTACAAATTTGTCTTTATGAGTGTAAATGATCAACCCGGAATGAACTGGCAGCAGCCATTTTTACAAGTTACTTTGCTTTGGTTGCCATGACCTCTGAAGGAACCGTGAAAATCGTTGCCTTGTTCACACAAAAGCTCTACATTAAAACTTAATCAGCTCATTATACCCAAGAAAAATGCGAACAGAAATTTTTGTCGTACGTGTCCGCCATACCCACAGGCAGCACATTAGGTGAGGATGGATTTATAAGTCATACCCACTCATGGAGCGTTTAGTTATGACAGATATGCTTGGTCCACTATTTTAATGGATTAAGCCGTATAAACCCTGAGCCCATATCAGTAAGGAATCAGCAACTGGTACAGACAGACACCTTCACATACCTAGGATGCATAGTAACACCAGACGGCGGGGCAGGCAAAGACATCAACATCAGAATGAATTAGGCAAGAACAGCCTTTTTTAGCCTAAGCAACATCTGAAAGTCCTCTCAATACAGCACAAGCACAAAATTAAGATTATATCAGAGCTGTGTGCTTTCTGTGCTTCACTATGGTGCGGAATGCTGGAGAGTTACAGAGAAGGAAATTTCGAAATTGTCCTCTTTTTACACAACATGCCTAAGAAAAATTCACCGAATCTTTTGGCCGAATACCATCACCAACCAAGATCTGCTTACTCGGAGCAAGCAAGAGGACATGCACACCATCATAGCTGGCAGACGCTGGAGCTGGGTTGGCCATGTCCTCGGAAAAGACCCCGATGCCATCACAAGAACAGCTATGCTATGGACCCCTGAAGGAAAACGAAAGAGAGGCCGACCAAAAACAACCTGGCGGAGGACTGTGGAGGCTGAGATGCAAAGAATGAACCAGAGTTGGGGCACTGTACGAAGGATGGCCGCCGACCGAGCAAAGTGGAATCAATTTGTTGTTGCCCCCTACAAGACGCCACTCAGGCGTGATGGCCAACTGTACGTGATTTGACCTGTCTTGACTGATGCGGCTAAGGATCAAAGAAGAAGAAGCGTAATAAAGTTTATCATTTCTCTAAAAAAAATGTTTTAAAAAATTATTGCAGATACAACTTAGATTCAGCATACCTGAAAATAGTGTGGCTTAACAAGAAAAGTGCGCAAAGTGGATACAGAGCTTAAAACACCTGTATAGAGAAGGGATTACCTAGGGTGTACTGCCACAATTGTACCCTAGCTATGCCTGTAGTTAAAACGTGATTTGGATTATGATAATGCATTTAATCCTAAAGGACTCTCGCCTTTCAAAAAAAAAAAAGGAAAGCATTAGTAGCTAAACGTGTCCTGCAAGAGCCAGCAAAGAAAATTCCTTGATTTCTGATATTTTTAATAGTCTGGGCAGGGCAACCGTTACTAGCAGAAAATGGTTCTGTGTGTGAGTAATTTCTTGTCCCAAACAGGACCATGGGTTTTATGGTTGTCATGATAATTTCTTGTCTCCATCTCAGGGACAAGCCATTTAATATTGGGTTCTGATAATTTCCTTGTGTGTCCCAACAGACAGCGGTTTAATTGGTTTCTGATAAATTCTTGTCCCGATAGTTTTCTTTTAATAATTAGATATTTTCTTGTCCTAAAGGTCATGACTGCAATAAATGCACCCCTTAGCCATTGCTCAAGAAGCTAGTGCTCGAAATGTGCCTTTAAGGTCAATTGGTATGGTATTGTGAGGTTCTTACTCCTCAGAAATAAAGCCCCAGACAGAAGTTATTTGCATGGAAACTTCAGAATAGCCATAATGTGCCTTCGTATCAAAGAAACCCAAGGAAGGTATAGTGAAGGAGTATGGTGACAGGAAAGTGAACACCTGCAGAAAACAGAGAAACCCCATGGGAGGTGTGGGTAGTGGTCAGAGTGGATTGGACTTAGTTTTCCTGTTCAATTTGGTTTTGTTTTTTTGCTTTTTTTTTTATTTTTTAACAAGTTAATCTGAACAGAGTTAGTAAGTAGCTTAATAGATCTTCCTAGTATTAGTTGGGGACTGCATTGGTAAAGGATGGTTTCACCATATAAAGCTGAAGGTAGGTTGTTTTGTTGGTTGGTTTTTTCTTGTTTTTTTTTTTATTTTTTGGTTTCTTCTATTTCCTCTAAACAATATTATGGGCAAGACATCGTTTTGTATGGCTTAAACATTTCTTTTTTTTTTTCATATCTCTAACGATTTTCTTCTTCTTCCTCGTTCGTCCTGAAAAGGACGTTGTGTTGCCGTTTGTGTCTGCTTATTTACAGTGGAGCTGCGATATCTGCGCCCTTTCGGGCCGGCACACTTCCGACTTCAGCATGGCCCATTTTTTACTGGGGCCGGGTTTGCCTTCCACCTCTGGTCGATCCTTACTCTCTCATGCCAGGTACTGAAGTGATACACGCCTGTTTTTCCAGGGACCACTCTTCGTGAAGGTGGAGTAGGGTCTTGGTCATAGCTCTGTGTTCTGGATGACCCGGACCGTAAGAGCAGTCAAGCTATGAGTCCGCTGACTGCAAATTCTCCTATTAAAATGAGTCTTTGTGGTCCCACTAAAGATTTGTGAACATTAAATGAGATTACAAGAGAATTATATTTTTGATAGCTGAATCGGTGAGGACAATGCGAAGAGAGCATCCATAGATGACCAGAATGTAGATATTGAAAGACAAACAGTAATTTGTGTGTCCATTTCATCTGATTCTTTCTGTGAACATCTTGTACAGGTTATCTGTACACCTGTGGAAATTTATATCCATCAGCTACAACCAGGATCTTACAAGGTGCATTTCTTATAGTCATCCAGTTTTTACTGCTGTCTGAATCGTGATAGTCATCATCTCAGATCTGTAATCTGGGTCATGCATCCTTTGAGTAGTCCTTATCATCTCATGATCTGTAATCTAGGTTCATGGCTTATCTTTATTACCTCAGTCATCCTCAGTTATCTGTAATCTGTCAATTTTCTATCTTTGTATGTCAACATCTAGCAGATCTGTAATCTGGTGCTATCTGTCTTATATTATCACATCAAATCTTGGCAATCTGGACTGGGGTGTACCCCTTGTTATAGTCATTCTTCAAGGATCTGGGCTGCTGTCTTGTATGAGGTCAAGGTCTATCTGTTTTCTGTTCCTTTATAGTCCACCATCTCAGGACATCTTCGGCCCATTGCTGTCTTGGGACCATGCCACACTAGGGTGATGTGGTCAAATCGTGACTGTGCTGTCTTTAACATTCATCAGAGTCTCAAATCTGGTAACTGCACTCTTTATGATCATGGGTTCGTAAATCTGGGGCGAATCTGTTTGCGGTTCTATAAAAATCATTTTCAAATATGGCGGTGGATCTGTAACTCCTATAGTCCCATTTCAAAATCTGGGAAGCTTCTGTGCTTTTATAGTCCATCCTGACGATTAATCTGGGACATCTGTCTTTATAGTCATTTCAAATCTGGGACATCTGTCTTTATAGTCATCTCAAATCTGGGACATCTGTCTTTATAGTCATCACCTCAAATCTGGGACATCTGTCTTTATAGTCATCATCTCAAATCTGGGACATGTCATTGTAGTCATCATCTCAAATCTGGGACTACTGTTTTTATAGTCACCATCACAAATCTTTAACTGCTGTCTTTATAGTCACCGTCTCAAATCTGGAACTGATATCTTTATAGTCATCTTGAATCTGGGACTGCTGTCTTTATAATCATCTCAATCTGTGGCCTTAAACACCTAACTATTACTTTGAGATAAATCTGTTACTTTCCACACTCATTACATATCCCGCTCCCCCTTCTTTAGCTACACTGTTACATAGGCCTGTATTTTTAATTCTTCTTCTCGTTCGTCCTGAAGAAGGACGTTGGTTTTGAGTTTGTGGTCTGTTTACAGCAGAGCTGCGGATTACTCTGCGCCTTATCGGCCGGCACATCCGGCTTCAGCACGGCATTTTTTGGGGACCGGTTTGCCTTCCCTCTTCGATCCCTTACTCTCTCAGGCCAGAACTGCAGTGATGCAGCATGTTTCCAGGACCCACGCGTAGATGGTGGAGTAGGGTCCTTGGTTCAGCTATGGTTCGATGACCCTGACGCAAGCAGTCAAGCTATCACGGTCGCTGAATGCATTCATCTCTCTGCAATGCAGTCTTTGGGTCCCCGGCCTAATAATTTAATAAATGTATGAAAAGAAATGATTCGCTAATGTCACATTTGTTTATAAATGAATGACGTTTGGAAGTTCCCGGGGGTCATGTGAGACGGACACAGAAAGAAAAAAGAACAATCATGCATCGTTCAGGATGTCGTACCCAGGCCTGACTAAATATGAAGACTGTGTGCAAGAGGCTAAGCTAATACACTTTATCATGTAACTAAGTTTGTGTGGCCTGTGTACAAAACATAGTGATCGCTAATGGCATGTCTGAATGTTTCTATGCTTTTACTTCATGAAAAAAGGATCAGCTGTTGTGGTGGTTCGTATCTCAAGCTCCATATGAAAACGAAAGGTAAAATGTTGTTATGATGTTAAGAAGAATCCTTTCTCTAAGGATGGATAAACATTTTTTCAGAAAGAACATGGCTGATAATGTTAGACTGGCTTGCGTGCCCGGATTTGTCAACGGTATTTGAAAGAGGACACGTCAAGATTTTATTTACAAAAAGTCAGTGAAAGATGAAAAATGCATGTCAGCGACCCATGCTTCGACTTGTGGTTGGCAGATTTTGTTCAGCGAATTCAGTGCTGGTACCAAGACCATACTCCATCGCTCAAAGTGGTGGTCTACTGGAAAACAGGCTGCAATTTTTCTACTGGCAGTGTCTAATGAGAAGATTAGGGATCGTTAGCTTGAGGGACCACTGTTGTTCAAACAGGGGGATCAGCCAACATTTTATGGCCGTGCTATGAAGTTAGCGGATTTGGTGTCTGGCCGACAAAGGCGCAAATATTCTGCATTGCTGTCCTTGTAAACGGACACAACGCAACCAACGTCCTTTTCATGACGAATGAGGAAGAAGAAGAAGAAAAAGAAACATTTGAAAATAAAATCATTCGTAGGGGAATGTCAGCTTCGTCTACTGTACTTCACAGCTACTTATAAACTGTACACTAGTTGACAAACTCAATGTACATTTTTTATCGAAAAACTACTATTATTTTCTTTGTTCTTTGTATAATTCACAAGAGTATCTTGTTCCTGTCAGATTAATCGACAATCCTCTCTGAAACTCCAAATGTTTTTAAAGTTATTTATACTGCAAATTGGGCAGTTCAGGATGAACAGTTAGCGGCGTGTTTTAACCACGTTAGAACTCAACCAATACTGTTTTAATAGGGACTAGATCGACCCGATGGAACTCCATTCACGACCACTTTTGATACTATCTCTGATCATTACCCAATGCAAACCTTGCAGTAGTTAGAAACATCTAAACGGACCCTCTTGGAAGCATTTCTTCCTCGTTTCAGACACACAGAAAAGATCTGTTTTTTTCCTTGTGTCTCACGTTGCCAACAGGTAGCTGCGTATCAAAGTTGCCTTTCGGCATCTGAAGCACATTACCTACCTTAGACCTATATTTTTACGTTTGATCAGTTCTATAGTTAGATACGTCCACACTATCTTAGAACATTTTTAATTATTTTCTCCATACTGTAATCCACAGAACCAATTCCTGCCTGCGCCTTAGTCAGGAGGGAAAAAACTCATTGTTTATTACACAAACAGCCTCGTTTCTAAACAAGACTTTAATCAATCTTACATAATATAAACTTTGTATACGATTAAAAGGTGTAAGATAGCAAAGGATGATTCACTGCACCCGTTTGGGTACCGTCGAATCAAGTTAGGTTTTGACTGACTTAATCTAAAATGTTAATTAAAATGTGGTTGACTTTGGGCTACATTCATAGAACAACTTTGTTTGACATTTTAACTCACCCATGGTGTTTTCATAAACCAGTGTGGGAATTTGATCTGGAATTAGTCTAGTTCACAAACGTTTCGTAAACAGGGGTGCATGCAAGCCCTGGAGGTGCATAGACATTAGAATTCTGGGGATGGCCAGAGGGGACATGTCACCGATATTTTAGTCAAGGTACAATCATCATTAACAAATCTATAATACTTACATTCTACTTCAGGTCGATTATTCCCCTTCTTTACCGTGAGGTGTTAGAGGTTTTGGAAGAGAGAGCGCAGACTATTCCTATCGGCTGTTCACTTCCTCCCTGGCCTGTTTCAAATTCTAGTCCTCGGTCCTTCAGATGGATTGTCTTATGGTTGTCCTCCCAGGCGGACTCTTGGGTCGTCCTGGGGGTCTGGATCCCCTGGCTCTATTTGTGTCCACTTACTATGCTTGTCGTGGTAGAGCGATTCCTTCTCCCATTCTGCCAGGACATGGCCAAAACCAATCTTAGTTGGGGGAATGTTCTACTTGGGTCTGCAGGGTGGGATTTTTAGGCCTTGGCGGTTTATCGTCTTAGACTATAATAAAAGTCAGTTAACTCGTTGATTCAAGACCAACGCTTTGAGCAGTTTGCACAAAATTTCAACGTGTCTATTTTGGGTTCGGGCGAGTTATGTGACAACCACTCAGAGCGTTTGTTTTTAGTTTATTCTTCGTATAAACCCCCAAAATCGTCTCCGTTTAATGCAGTTCATATTTTAAAACTCGTAGGAATTGGACTTCCGCTTCTATTTAAACAACTATTTTGACTGTAGTAAGCAGCACATGTGCTTGTTTTGATTGTTTATTCTCACAATTTGTGTGGAACGATTCGCGTGTTTGTATTTTTCGTTGTTATTGCTAGAGAAATATGTCACGCTTTATATTTACATTTTCTAAGTCTCCTAAGTATAATAATTGTGTCAAACTAATTTGAAACATTGCTGACATGGGATGTTTGATTGTTGGTAGTCGCAGTTATGTTGTCCAATAATAGGGAATCAGTGCAGAAAACTAGACATCAATTTGATAAATAGGTTTTGTTGTGGCTATCGCACATTGATAAGTATGAGTTTCTTGCAGTCTAATAGGGCCCATAAATGGACACGTAAATGGTAGGTTTCAACTCGTTCCGGACACAGTGCTGACATTGTGTGAGAATAGTAGGTGTAAATGAGCGCAATGTGTGTATAGTTCCTGTTGAAGTTGGACATAACGTCACCCACTCAATCATCAAGCAGAAATTCAATAAGGCAGACCACTGATGACGTTTCCATACATTTATTCATGGAAATAACACTTTGACTTCACAGTACTGTCATTTAAGAAACACGTTGGCACAACAATCATTCATTATACTTGAAAAGTGGGTGTCAATTTATCAGTTGTATTGTTATGTGGTAACATCAATATGAAGGAACGATTAGGAAAGGAAAAACACCTCAATCTCCTAGCTGTCTATCGTCTCAGGTTCTAACGGACTAATCGAGTCAGTTAAGGTGGATACATACAACATCAACAATAATGGTTCACTGACGAACCTTCCTCCTGGCTAATATTCTCAAGCCGAATAAGTTCCTCCAATGTTTATGCGACCAAGTTAAACCACTAGTAATGGGTTTTTATATTATCTAGCTCCTGTACCATTCATCAGGTAGTAAGGACATTTTCTGTTCTCGATGTATAGTATTACAAATGGCGGGAATCAAAAAAATGGATCCTACCTCCGTGTGCTTCGCTCACCTGGATGGAGAAGTTATGAAGCAGGATTTACTTTCGATTTATTTAATCATTAAATGTCCTCAATTGCTTACTATCTATTTTGCTGGTCAATAAGCTTGGTTACTGGAGTAATCTGGTGCTGCTCTAAATTACATGTCATCTTCTCTGGTGGTCAGCAACCCAGAGATGCACGATTAATACAGTCATCTCGTTTGTCTTTGCGACAAAAAAATGTTCAACAAATAAGGTTACTTGTGTTTTACCTTGGGTTTAGAAAAAAAAACATACAGGGATAAGCATGCCCATTCCTAGGCGTTTATAATGGATATAGGTGAAATCTCTGATAATGCCATTATACCGAGACCACCATCTACTTCTAGTATAGGATCACAAAATCACTCTTTTACACTCTTTCTTAATGATTAGACATAGCACGACGAACATGGCAGCCTTCCTCTTCTCTCTCAAGATGCCCTGGCATGACTAAAACAAGCCTTTCACCCTCAGAGTTCTGATCACAAATGTCCGACACAGACAAATACAAAGATACAAGAACCAATCACCTTAATAGTCAAGGAATTTACCATTATTAAAATTTTCAGTTCATAAACAATTTTAAACAAGACCAATCTGTTTCTGGCCATACCTGACGCAAAAAAATAAATAAACAATATTTATACGCCAGAATGACCCAAAACGAAAATAGATAAACATGTAATAGAATCTAACATCGACCGATCCGGGTTCTGTCCCCTTACTCTCAGAATCATAGATTCTCAATTAATTAAAAATTACTCTTTTCCTACAGAACAAAATAGCCCCATAACTTACCATTTGGATGCCTACGTACCGTAAATCTGTTGCGTCACAGACTAATATGTGCGCAAACACATTAGATTTAGTTGAGTGGGGTTAGTATATCTGGTCCGACCAAAATGGCAACAAAAAAACTAGAGCCTAACCGTAATATCTAATTCTCTTGTCCCACGGTAAGAAGATGAAGCTAGGGATACTATTTAAAACATTAAAACAAGTGTAAAAAAAGGTTTTGATATGACGTTCTTCTTTCTTTCTTTGTTTTAAAAATATTCATAATGCACGATTGCATTAATTTATTTTTCTCTTACAAGGGACCACAGTAATACTGGCAGTGAATAACACTAAATGTACGAATTGTTGGCCATAAGCAATGTTTTTTATTACTTTGTTATGGATTAACTTGATGTTTGAAAGAAAATATGAAAGTTTTATTGGTCTACAAACTGTAATTGTACTTTGGTAAGAATTCGTTATTCTACAGGTTAACTTTAGTGTTTTTCAATTTTACAGCAAAATGTTTTAAGTATACCGAAACACTTGTGTAATACTACCCAAGTACTTCTATATATTACAATTCTCTATCCATTTCCCTACCAATTTTGGTATATAATAAGCACATGTTCACAAAAAAAGATTAAACAAAAAATTTACACTAAAGAACAGTACACTTCATCGTTTTAGAATTCTTAAAAAATAATTATGGCACAGAGTGGATAATTAATTATTGGGTAAGGTCCATGGAGTTAATCTCAATCATAAAAAATTATTAATGGGAAATATGTCTAACCAAAGTGTTCTCATAATCCACTCGAACTGTTTAAATTTGCATCAGTTTTTGTTATACAGGTGTATTCATTTATGTGTGATCTTGTGCTGAAATATTGTTATTTCCTGAGTTTCTGCCACTTGGTACCCATGCTTCAGAAGCAATAATTTGTTATAATGATGTAAACTTTATATGGTTTTTTAGTAACTACAGATATAATATAATGAAAAGTTATTTACTTAATTTATAAACTAATGAATTACGATGCTATAGAAACTTTCACCTAACACATATAGAACCTATAATGCTAGTAAAAAGATCTATGAATATGTGTGCATCGTTGCCGTGAAAGGTGTTTACTAAAATGAATATGCTACTTGAATTACTATCAAGGTTGGTGGCTCCCCAGCCATACATTCCACCAAAACACAGAATACCAGATATTTAACTTCTTCCTATTGTTTGAAAATAGAGGCATTGTTTTTTTGATAGCATTTTACAATTTTCCTTGTGCTACTTGATAGTGTAATGGGTAGCTCACCCACATGTTGTGGCAGAAGACTGGATTTGGCCTTATTGAGGAGACAGTTGAAATTAGATCTGGGAGGTTGACTTTTTGTGAGCATATATAGCCTAAGAAAAATTCAGATTTATATCACTAGACACGTAAATCTCGGGGATTAGTTGGAGATGGTCTATTGAAAGTTCCTCAAAATGTCTGTCACCATCTCTTTCCTTTGTTTTGTATAGTTACTAAGCAATTTTCCATTCTTATCTTTTATGAGGCCATTTGCTTGCGTTTATTTGCTTGCTTTATATTTCCCTGTGGCTTCTTTGTGTTGTGTACAGGTCTCTCATATTTCCTTTGGCTGTTGGCTGCAGCTTCCTCTGCTTCCCATGCCAACATCTTCAATTATACTTCTTCCTCTTGTCTCTCTTGAATGTTTTCTTCTTAATTCTTTGTTTTCTATCTATTGTACACTTCATTAGCCTTTGGCTTTGGAGCTTCTGGTTTTGGTTGCTTCTGGTATTAAATCTGGCTTCCTTGATACTGACATCTAAACTTATATCTCTGCAAATGGTTAAATCTGAGAAAAATCCATACTTTGTGCTGTGTTCTCTATATATATTCATGCAGTTACTGTATGGTGGAATGTCTTACATGGACGATGAATAAGTCATTCCCCTTATAAGAAAGAATTGAGGTGCTAGAGGTTTGGGAATGTGGATATATGTACGAAAGCCATGGGTCTATCTCATGGAAAGAGAAAGAAAACAAATAAGGAGGTCCTGGAAAAATTCAAGTATTAAAAGAGAACTTCAAGAGGGAGTAATCAAATGTTTATGGCATCTAAGCGATACTTATGGGTCGTCACATAAAAAGTCATGGATCACCTTGCTCTTTGAAGAACCATAATAGAAATGTGAGTAGCCGATCCTAAGTGGCATTTCGTGCAAGGGGAAATGCCAAACCATCTAATAAGTTTGGGAAGATAAATCAAGAGTCTGGACAGCGGAAAAAAGAGTCTATCAGAGTTGCACCATTTCAAGACTGGTTGACAGACCATTGTCTCGTCTTTGAGAGTTCAACCACTTACCTCAGATACCTCACCTTCTAGGTTTAGATTGGGAGATAGTTGCAGCTGATGGCCTGATCATGCTTTTTGGGTTGCAGTAGTATGTAACCATTGCCCATTAAGGCTCGCATGGTTCCTTTTTCTCAGTATACTTTCACATGTCTCGTCATCCATATTATTTTTAACTTCCGATGCCAGTGGTTCTTTCCGTATCTGCTTCGATCTTCCCAGCTGTTTGAGTGTAACATCGTGATTTGTTGGGATACTGTGATTGAAATTTGTGTCTCTTATTTTCCTGATTTTTAGATATCCACATTTATACTGTTGTCTATAGCTTATATATCTGTTGTATATTCTTGGGAGTTTTAATTATCTTTGGAAAGTCAATATAGACAATGTTGGAGGAGGGACAGAACAGTGATATCAGAATAAGTCATACAAAAAGCAAGTGGAGCTTTCATTGCCATTTGGAAACAAATGGAGAACAAGAAGAAATCATTGATCCAACACGAAATATAAGAATCTTCAAATCAAATGTGAAGTCAGTACTATTTGGTATGGCTTGGAGACTAGAGATCAACAAAATAACGAAACCAAATAGCTACAGACTTTATTAAAATGGGTGACTTGCGTAAAATCAGAAGGATCTGTAAATGCATATGAAAAAGTCACAAATGTTGGTATTGATGACAAGAAACAGGACATAGTGCCAGTGAAACAAGATTTGAGAAGAAGACGCTGGCGATGGATAGGGACACACAATTATGAGGAAAACCTGTTGTATAGCATTACAAGGCAGTCCTTGTTCTGGGAATTACACAGGGAAACGAGAGGCAGAGGTAGGACCCACAAAAAAAAAATGGAGAGAGACACATGGAGAACGAGGTGAAAAATGATGAGGAAAACATGAAAAAACTTGAGTGGATGGCACAGGACAGGAAGACTTGGCATGTGTTTGTTGAAGGCCTATGCTCCTTGGGGAGACTAAAAGGGTATTAATTAATTGACACATAAAGAAAAAAAAATTAGAATGAAACATCAATAACAGCTGTTTTGTTTATTAACAAGAACTTGACATACACTGAATGTGTCAAAATGTGGCAGGAGTGAAATTATATGGAGTAAAAAAACTTCACTTTTAGCTTGAATCCTTTTCCTATTGTTGGGCTTAGTGCACCATTTACATTTCACAGCCTGTCTTTTCTTGGTATATAATGTACTGAAAGGCTGTGTATTACACACAGATACACTACTCAGCTTCATTCATCATTTTGTGAATAAACACCAGGATATTTTGATATCTTTGCAGCTGTCTTGAGTTTGCTTGGTAAAAAATATTCTTGGCCAATAGCCCTGGAAAGTGTTCAAATAATGTGCATTTGTGAAATAAGATGGAAGTCCAAGTTGACTCATAATTTTTTTTTTTTTTTTTTAGTTATTATTTTTCATACATACTCAACACATCTTTATTTATTATCCGACTAAGGCTTGTGGTATTCTGACAGACACTTCATAACCTGCATGAAAAACATTAAAAAAATATCAAAATTTTAATTTAAACTTTTTTTTTTTGTTTTTCTTTCAATCTTTACAGTCTGATAGCAAAGCTTACCAATTTCTTTTTGTCTTGTAAACTCGGGGGTCCATGGTGTGCCTAGAAAAAAACTGGTGGCTTTTGAAGCGATGTTGTGCTATCATATAATTAAATTATGTTTCCCCCAATTCCCGGATTAGTTATTGTGTAAAATTCAACTGACCATTATCTAGCTGGTCTTCTAATTCCGGGATGGTGTTTTTTCTGCAGTCTTGAAATACAAATAAGTAAGCATATTCCATAGCTATATCCAGAAAGTGAAAAAAAAGAGTTTTCCAATATTTTATTGGTTCTTTCTCAAAACATTATACTTGTTAATCAGCTGGTCCACTATTTGCCCTACTCAGTTAGGTATATATTGTTATCCCTTACTAAATTTGGGCTGGTCCAAAATTAAGTGCTTGAAAATTCCAATTAATCCTTAGTTTTACGCTTAGCTGATACTATGGCCCATTTGTGCTGTGGAATGACTTGAAAAACCAGTGTTTTAGTTTTGTTTTTTACCTCTCCACTGCAGTGCTAGTAATTCTTCATCTCTAACCCACCTCATTGCAACACTCTGATACTATTGTTTTCAAATTCCTTAATATTTGAAGTTGCAGATTGGAAATCTCTTTCTGTTCTAAGAAATGATGCCACTCAAGCTCCAGTCCCTAATTTCCACAAGTCCTTCAGTAAATGATTGGATGTAATAAAAGTATCAAATAAACCTATTTCTTGACTCACTAAAAGATGTTCATAAGATTCAATAACTACGAGTTTAGCTTAACCATAATGGTCCATTTGCAATGTTCCTACCTAAATAAAAACATCAACTTTATTCACTAACAGCACCAGCAAGAACCATAAATTCATCCCCCATTTTTGTTGCTGTGTCTCTAAATTTACACTGTCAAAAAGAAAACAACCTTTTCTTATAAACCAATTCTTCATAAAATTTTACAGTTTGTAAGAAGTCAGTGGGTATCAAAAACTGCTTGGTTATTTTCTCTGGAAGGCGTACCTCTGACGTTACAGACCTGGGAACCCTCTCAGGCAAAAAAGGGTGGAGGGTTGGAAGGTGGGCCTTCATCACCGTCCAATCATAACAAAACTTCTGCAATGATGAACAATTTAAATTAAATTTTTTACATATCAACAATAGAATTTCAATGTTACAGTTTAGTGCTACATAGTAAAAATTGGACCCACACATTACATTTTCCATGACAAAAGGAATACTGTCATCATAAAGTCCATATGAGCGTAAATATTAATTTTTAAAAAGCAGAGACACAGGCATATGAGGTCAGAAAAAATCAGCTGATTCACAGGTTTTGTCTGACCCCCTTTATATTTATTTCCTTGGTGCCATGAGTTCTAAACTGTTTTGAAAGGTGAAATATATGTTTCTTATTTCAAAAAACAAACAAGAAAGCAGATATACAGACTATAATCAGCCCACTAAAACGATCTGTTTTACTGCCTTTCACATAATCCAGCTGTTATCACATTTCGTTAAACGATAAGGTAATTACCTCTTTGCATTGTACGGCTGATGATTTGAGTTGTCTGAGCTGTATCTCTCACCATCGAGCTCATTCGGATGCTTTCCAAGTCCTCTGAATAATCAATCAGACAGGAATCTTACATCACTAGATGCATTGTAGTTATTATCAGACTTGCATTTTGTTTACAATGTGTTTGTAACTGTTAAGTCGAGTTTGTTCGCAATATCAAAATCATCAAAAATGGACTGACGGATTAATGCACAGTGTTTTCGTTTTTTCTGCGTGTTATTTCAAAGTCAAAATAAGTGAAAGCTGTACATTTTTAGCACAGATATAATTGTTAAAACATGTATTCTTAATATAAAACCATTGATTTGAAATCAATTTAAACAAATAAATGTGTTTTTTTTTTACTTCAAAAGTCACGTTACTCCGAATGATTTTTTTGGTATTTAGGTCCAATTTAGGTAAAGGTTTCTTTCTACATTATTCTTGGCAGGCTATGGTTAATTCAGTAAGCATGTTGTAATTGGACTTAGACTGCAAAAGGAAACCAAAAACAACTAAAGCTGGATCCAATCAATATTTGAGTGTCATACAAAAAGACAAAGTTGAAGTTGGTGAATGTTTTCTAAATTGAAGCAAACAGTGGAGCAGTAAGGTAATGGTAAATAATCAAAAGGTATGGACTGGTTTGTCGACCCCTGAAGTAACAGTAAATATTAAAAAAAGTGCTTCAAAATTGATAACACTGTGACACCTTTAAAAAATGCATAAATGTCTGCTGAATTTGAAATGCATTGAATATTACAGTATGGCTGCTGTCAATATGTACCATCCAAAGTTGCATTAAAGTTGTGAGATATGCGGGTTCGGTTCCACAAGGGATCTTCCGCAATATAAGCGGTCTACACCCATGTTTTTTGTGCTTCCAGTAATGCATATTCAAGCCTGAAATCTTTTTTTCACTATGTTTATTACAGTGGCAATACAAAATGGCTCTATTTCTAATATAAGACAAATATTGTACTGTAAAATATTAATGCATTTTATTGCTAACAAAAATGTCTACCTTTCGAACCCCACTAAAGTGGTAACTGTACTGAAAATCGTAATCTGTACTACCAAAATCTGAATAGGAAGAAGAAGGTAGTTCTAATCAAATTCAAACACACATCTGGCTCAAATTGTTTGAATAAAAGGGAGAGAATGATCTGTGATTAGCATCCATAATAGAGGTATGCCTGTATGTTCTAATGTAACTTAACAGGCCCCCCCTCGTTCTTTACTGCGCTCTGTCAGTAGTTTCCCATCATACATTATTCTTCTTTTTGTCCTCATTTTGGTTAAGGTGAGTATCTTGTAAAAAAAAAAAACACAACTGTAATATGCAGCAGTTAACTATCTACATGCAGGCAGCAGCAACATCAACACCCAACTTTTAGACAGACATAGGGTGCAATACTGACTTTGCCCAAGGATCAAATCAATTCATTACTCTTTAGCTCCCCAGGGATGAGCAGATTAGGCCATTCCAACAAACAACATGCCAAGTCTTCCTGGCCTGTGCCATCCCCCGCTCAAGGTTTCTTATCCATGTTTTCCTCAATCCATTTTCACCACCAGTTTTCTAGTTCTCTTCATTATGTTGTTTTTTTGGTCTACCTCTGCCTCTCTTTCCCTGTGGATTCCAGAACAAGGACTGCCTTGTAATGCTATCAACAGGTTTCCTCAATGTGTGTCCTATCCATCGCCAGCGTCTTCTCTCATCTCTTGTTCCACTGTGATACAAAATCATTAAAAGATTATTATTAATGAAAATATTTCACAGTCTGAATAGATATGCAGTTTTTTTGTTACCACATTTTCTCACCATGTAAAGTTAATTACGATCATGTTTTAAATCATTAGATAGATGAAGAAATGGTAGTGGATGGGACCACACATTGAGGAATATTTTTATCATTAAAGGGTGGGTCCTCATGCTGGAAAAACCATTTCAGGGTAAGATGGTAAGAGGGAGGAGATCTGTAAAAAAAAAAAAACACAGAGAACTGGAAAAACATGAAAAATAAAAGTAATAAAGACAGTCATGAAAAGACCAATGGAGCAGATGGTACAGTGCAGGATTACCTTGCACAATTGTTGAAGTTTTATGCTCCATTCATGGGATGATGAATGTTGGATGATGATTATTCAATAGAAAAACAGTCATAATTATTTGAAATTTCAGCAGTTAAGTGTTGAGGATTGTGGCATGGTTTTGCCGTAGCATTTTGGTTTTAACTTGATTTCGGAAATGGTAGCACCCTGCAAGAACACTCCCCTCCTAAATAGAAATAATATGGTACACGGTTAAAAACGTTGGATGTCGTGTTGGGCCTAGTATACCAAGAGGAGTTTTAGTGTTAGCCATTCGGGTATATGACCAGTGTTTTTGAATTATGTGGTTGAATGAAACCACTTACTAATGTGTATCATAACCGTTAGGATGTAGATGCTTATTATAGATAATGTTAATATATATGTGTTTAAACTCTCTTTCAGACCTGATATTTGTTGTATCATTTTCCTCATACTCTGACATATCTGACTTCTAATGTTCCTTGATTACATTATAAATTTAGTTTTCTACTCAAGGAGTGTTATACATCAATTGTTTGTAATTGAACAGACTACCATTATTTAGATGTAAAATTAATATTTTAAAAATTTCTTATATTGATGCTGAGTTTTAAAAAAATTGAAGGAAAAGTCAACAGGAAAAAATACACAAATATTATAATACATGATATTTCACAAAGAAGAAAAAAATAAAGTATTATCAGAACAATTCAAAAACAGTAAATATTTTATTGTATAGTCTGGGACACATTTCTGCATTATCATGTTACATTCCAAAAAACAAATTCAAGATTAAAATAATTAAAAATTATGCCAAATTTTTTTTTGAATTGTTACATAACCTCGCTTTTCATCACTCAAAAAATTCATAACTAAAAATCTTCACTGATCACCATTACAGTTATTATAGGTAGCTGCAACCATCTTAGCTAAAATAATTGAAATATGAACTTCAGTAGACATTATTTCTAGTGTAAAACTGTATGATCACTAACACATAAGTAAAATATCAGTTATGAGGGTGGAATAATAAAGACTCATCACATCTTTTATATATTTTTCCTACTAAGGCTTTGTGGTATTCTGACAGACAATTTCTACCTGCATGAAAAACATTAAAAAAAAAATATCACAACAAACATTACATTTTAACTTTTGTTTTTCTTTCAATCTTTACAATCTGATATCAAAGCTTACAATTTCTTTTTGTCTCTGTAAATCTTGGGGTCCCATGGTGTGCGAGAAAAATAACTGGTGGCTTTGAAGCGAGTTGTGGAAGTAGTGCATCATATCATTCACTAAACTTATGTTCCCCAATTTAGGTATTCAGTTCTTTCTGTTCTAGTCTGTTAAAATCTAGCTGGTCTTCCACATCTGGGTGTTTTTTCTGCTAGTCTTGAAATAAAATGTAAGCAATTATACCTATAGCAGGTTATCCTCAGAAAGTGATAAAAAAAGAACGTTTTCCAATATTTATTGGTCTTTCTCAAAACATGTGTACTTGTTAATTCGGTTGCTTGTCACTCTTGTCCACTACTTTTCATGTATTTATATTGTAATCCCTTACAAGATTTGGCTGTCTAACATTATAGTTCTTTGAAAAATTCCCAATTAACCTTTAGTTCTAATGCGCTTAGAGAACCTATGGCCATTTGCATTGGTAATATGCTTGAGAATCCAGTGTTATAGTTTTGTTACCTATCCACCTGCAGTGCGCTAGTAATTCTTTATCTCTATATACCCACCTCATTTGCACCTCTGATACTATTTTTTTACAAATTTTTCTTTATATTTGACAGTGTTGCTCATCTGGAAATCTCTTTCTGTTTCTAAGAAATGTTGCAACAAGCTTCAATCCCACCTAACTTCAGACAATTCCTTCAGTAAGCTGATTAGATGTATTACAACTATCAATCTAAAAAATAAAACCCCTATATCTTGACTCACAAATGATTTCATAAGATTCATTCTTGGACTAACTTACAGTATATGCTAATCAGCCAAAAGTCCATTTGCAGTGATCTGCTACACACTAAATAATACATCAAATAAATCCCACTAACAGCATCAGCAAGAACCCATATAACTTACATCCCCCATTTTGTTGGCTTGTCTCTAATATACTGGTTCAAAAAGTAAAACACCCTTTTCTTATAAACCATTTCTTTCATAATAACATTACAGTTAGAAGAAGGCAGTGGGTTTCAAAAACTGACTTTGTATTTTCTCTGGAGGCTTACCTCTGGACAGTTTTGGCAGTCTGGAACCCTCTTCAGGCAAAAAAAGGTGGGAGGGTTGGTAAGGGTGTGGCCCTTCCATTCCAAGTCCAATTCCATAACCCAAAAATCTGCAAGAAGGAACAATATTAACATTAATTTTTTTAACGCATATACAATATAATTTACAAAAAGTGTAACCAGTTTAGTGTACACCAGGATAAAATAGTACACACATTAAAATTTTTCAGTACAATGGAATTAATGTCCAATCATAAAGTTAGATGATGTAAATAATATACTGCTCCAAAACAAAAAGTTAAAGGCCTACTTTCAATTTTTAGGTCATTTCAACTAAGCTGTTTTTTTTTTTTTTAAAGGTGAACACTCAGTCAAAAAAGTTTTGCTGCATTTTTGTGTGCATGCTTAACAATGTTTGTTAAGTCTGACAATAATCAATTCTGTTTTTACTGTTGCTTGCATGGTTGCAATCTGTTCAGAGGTGTTGATGGGAGTTGTCAAAAAATGATGACAAACAAAAAGGTCAACTCGACCTACGCAGTGGTGTGTAGACATGGAGTGAGGATACAGTACATGCGAATGTATGGCAACGTTCGTTAGAGTTGACAAAGAGACCAATCTCACTCACTTATGGCTGGAAGTTCATTTACGCAAACTTACTGTGTACGTTTCATACAGTTTAATTGGATAGACGATCACATTTGACAGCATACTGGGTACAGTGACAGCAGACAGGTTGGCATAAATTCATAATAATGTTGATCAATGAAATGCACTATCACATGGGCATTCATGTTGCATAATAACAGTACCATGGAATGTCAGTAGACAAGCACTCAGTAATTCCATATATATATCGTATCTGTTTTTACTGACAGAGCACGTCAGTTCATAAACAAGGTTCAAGATGGTTCCTAGACCTAACCTCGTCTAGCGAAGGATTCCTTTCGGTAAAGTTCAGAGCACATTTTTTTTTGATAAACAAATATTGAAACACTAGTAGTGGGCTCTCTTCTGTAGCAGTGATCTCTGGACTCATCAGGTGATAGTAAGGGGGCATCCCTGTTCTCTCCTCGATGAGTGAGAAATACAGGATTCAAAATGGCTTCTCCTCCCAGTGAGTTGTCGCTCACCCAGGATAAAAACTATGAAGCGTAATCAAAGCTGATCATTCATTAAATGTCCTCATTGCTTTGTAGATTCTATCATTGATACTATTGACTTCATCACATAATATGGTGCTGCTAGGTATGAATGTCATCTTCATCTGGTTAATATTCATCTGGACGTACATCCGTACGACTGCCCATCGAAACAATGGCTTTAGAACAAGTTCATAAGAAATGCGTCTTTACCTTGGTATCAGAAATACACTAGAATTTTATTCTGCCATTCCTTGGCAGTAAGAATAAACACTGGGGTGAATAATACATGATATGTCTAAAGAGACTACCTCTTTCCCCAACTAATATAGAGATCACTTTTCGGCGACAGGCCGCTACAACAACTCAGCACCCCATCAGGGCGGGAACCTTCTCACCTCCACTTAGCGACACATCCGCCGGAACAACCTTTGACCCCGAGTTCGACACCGAAGATATAGTTCGACTTAGACATACAAAGATATTAAGATATAAGACAGACTCGTCCTACATAGACAAGAAATTACACGTAGATTCGGGTCATAGATATTCTGAAGCAAGAACAATCTCTATTTCTAACCAAACAAAGAATAGATCGCTGTAAACCTAGATTCCTACGCTGAGTTCGATATTCAGGAAAGATAACCCATATATTAAAAGTATAAATTCAACATGGGTGGTAATATCGCTTTGACCAGGAAAATATTTCGATACACAAAATAAATATTATAATATTAAATATATACATTGTCACCAGTAATCTGTTGGTAACAGTTACTACGCGCAAATTTTTTTTTCATCTGAGAGCAACATACAATAGGCTCACCAAACGCACGAATAATGCGCAGATGACTAATAAGAGCAATTTATAATTTCAAATTAAGGTACAGTCGAAGCATAGATCGACTTGTGAGAATACATCTCAACATCTCAGAGAAAGCATTTCTCTTAAGCATATATGTTTCCAGGGAGGTGCCACCAACGTATACTACAATGCTGGCAATGACACAATACATATAACAATTTCATATTTAAGCATTATAAGTACATGATTGACAAAGAAGAAAAATCATCAAAGAACAGCGGTGAATATATATCAATGAACGTAGTGATAGTAGTGATACAATCATTATATTACAAATTACAATGTGTATTTATCTTGATATAGAAAAAAAAAACGGTTGTAGACTTAGATGTGTTAAGAAGTCCAAGACCTAACAGTTAGGTGGAATCATGTGGGCATCTAGACAAAATGTCTGCCATCACATTATCTGATCCACGGATAGCTCGTACCGAAAAATGAAAAGGTTGAAGAGCAATTGCATATCGAGTAGACCTCGAGCTCTTCAAATTCTTACTCTGTATAGCCGTAAGAGCTTTCTGATCGGTTTCTACTATGAAATGTGCGCCTAGAAGGAATCTTTGTAGTTTGAGTATTGACCAAACCATAGCCAATAGTTCACGGTCTAAAACCGAATAATTCCTTTCTGCAGCATTAAGTTTTCTGGAGATATACATTACAGGATGCAGAGTTCCAGAGTACTCTTGCATTAGTGCCGCTCCAATCCAGTGGATGAAGCGTCACTACGAAGAACAAATGTCTTATCTGTAGTAGGTAACACTAAAATAGGTGGTGTTGAAAACAAAGTTTTGATCTTATCCAAAGAGGATTGGCATTCCTGTGACCAGTGGACCATATTAGGCGACCCTTTCTTTAGTAGTGTAGAAAGAGGTGCCATGATAGAGGATAGATTCGGAATGAATCTTCCATAAAATTGAATAAGACCTAAGAGACTTCGCACTTGCTTTTTTAGTCTTAGGAATAGAGATGTTAAGTATCTTAGTGATATTATGGTCCTCTGTCTTTAGGAAACCATGACCAACTCGGTGGCCTAGGAAAGAAATTTCGCTAAAACCAATATAGGCTTTAGAGGGTTTCGCTGTCAGGTTATACTCGCGTAGAGTAGATAGTAAATTCAACTAACCCTGAATAGTGATCTTCCCAAGTATCGCTGAAAAGACAGATGTCGTCTAGATACGCAATGACATCTGACCGATAAGATAGGATTCGGCGCATCATGCGTACGAATGTAGCTGGTGCGTTCATAAGACCGAAAGGCATAAAATTCCATTGGAACAAACCTCTAGGTGTTGAAAAAGCCGTGAGAGGTTTGGCGCGTTCAGATAAAGGAACTTGCCAATATCCTTTAGACAAATCAAGTTTAGTGAAAAAATGAGATTTAGAAAGCCTAGTAAGTAGCTCTTCTAGTAAAGGCATAGGTTCAGCATCAAACTTCGTAACTTGATTCAATTTTCGATAGTCAACGCAAAGACGTATGTTATTGTCTTTTTTTACGAACAATAACCATCGGCGAAGAATATGCAGAGGTGGATGGTTCGATTATTTTCAAATCTATCATCTCATCCAACTCTTTCTCGACCTGTGCTTGAAAATGTATAGGGTTAGGATAAGGTCTAACCCTAATAGGAGTATGGTCAGTTAGAACAATGTCATGTTCAATGACATGCGTTTGTCCAGGGATGTCAGTGAGTACATCCTGAAATGTTTGCAACATAGTTGAAACTTGTCGCTGTTCTCCTAGAGATAAATCAGGAGAGACAGTAACGTTCTTCCATGATTCACTAATGAATAGAATGAAGTGGAATCGGACAGTGATGAGTAATGACAATGTTGGAAGCGGAAGATTAACATCCGAAAAAAACTTTTTATAGTTTCCAATCATCCTGTATTAATGACAGTGATGAGTAATGACCATGTTGGACTGGTGAATCGTCAATAAATTTTTTGTCTGCCGAACATAGTAAGATGATGCATCAGCTAATATTATCCGGTTATAAGATTTGAATGGAATTCTGCGCACCGTAACAATAAGGCAGTTGATGTCCGGAAGGAATTCTGTAAGCATGGATGTGGAAGGTTTTATGCTCCCATCAATATTGAACAATATAGTCAACATCGGAAATTTTCGAGATTATCTCGAATGGACCTTTCCAAGAGATTAAGAGTCTGTTTTCCCTACAGGGTAAGCAAAACAAATGCTTTGTCCCCAGGCCAAAGGTGTCGTAAGGTGCTTTTAGTCAGAAGAAGAAGTTGCTAATTTGCATGCAATAATCTTTTGTATCAGCATCCGTAAGAAGATTTTGTGTCATCGCTAGACATGGGGTGATAGATACTACTTAAAGATCTTTCCCAATCTTGAGGATCTGAGCAAGTTTTTGAGTAGACAGCCCATTAGACATTGAGACATGGTAAGAGTAGACAGATATCAATTGGGTGCCATGATCTGATAATATTTCTCCGGGGAATCCCAGACGAGAAAATATTAGCCAAAGAGCGTCTGCGATATCTGCAGTAGAAATTCTCTTCAGAGGGATAGCCTCTGGCCAACGTGTGCACATGTCAATACAAGTTAAGATAAATTGATGTTCTCTAGCAGATTTGATCTTAAATGGACCAATGATGTCTATCGCCATTTTCTGAAACGGCCGAATAGGAATATCTGCAGCCTGAATAGGTGCAGCATGGCGTGGACCTTTGGATTTCACTTCTTGACATACCTTGCAAGAACGACAATAAATCCGTATGTCTTTGTTCACAAAAGGCCAAAAGAAAGCCGCCAGATTTCTTCACTTAGTACGGGAAAAACCCATGTGTCCAGCACACTGAGAATCATGCGCGTGCTGCAAAATTTTAACTCTCAAATTCTTTGGAACAAGAATTTGAGAATGCATTGACGTAGTAGAGTCTTGGACCATACGCACAAGTACGCCATTCTTTATTGTAATCAAAGATTTTCGATCTGTATCTTTATTTGGATCACCTTTTGTTGCAAGAGTGAAAAATTTCTTTAGAGTGGGATCATCTTCTTGCTGTTTAATACAATATTCTTCCATTTCTTTTAGTGTCTTGGGTTTACGCTCATGTAGGAATTCAAGAAATGATTTATTTACACTTGACATAATCTTGTCCCTGAGCAACAAGTCCATAAGGGCTTCATATGTCTTTTTTGTTTTGGACAACTCAATCCAACGATTAAATGTAAGACGTGTCCTTGCAATGAATTCTGAGAATTCTACCCCTGATTCAGGTACCATTTTCTTAAACAAAATACGGTAACCTTCCTCTGTTAATAATATTTCTTCAATAAGGCTGCTCTAATAACATCATAATTATCCTTGTCAGCCTCTTCAACCAAACTTAAACTAGTCAGAGAATCACCTTTCAAATTTTCTGATAACTGGTTAGCATATTGTGATTTATCCACATTATGAGCTCGACAAGAGCGTTCAAATCTATCCAGCCAGAATGTTATGTCATCACTGGAAGGATTGAACGCTGGTACCTTGACCTTGTAAGTAAAGGGTTTACCATTACCACTAGAGGACTGATTAACATTACTCATATTTGTCAATTTCAATTTTTCTAACTCAAATGCTAACAGTTTTTCCTGATGTCCATGTTCCATCTTTGTTTTTCTCTCTTCAGCTTCTAATCTTTTACTTTCAGCCTCTATTTCTAGTCTTTTGTTTTCAGCCTCTCTTTGTAATCTTTTTTCTTCAGCCTCAGCTGCTCTTTGTAATCTTTTTTGTTCAGCCTCAGATTCTAATCTTTTCTCCTCAGCTTTTAGTTTTTTTTCTTCATCCTTTTGCACTTTGGCATAATGAGAAAGTGCAAACTCTTTTAACTCCTCAGGAGTCATCCCAAGGGCTCTCCCTTGCTCAATAAAGTAGTCTAAAGTTGCCATAATGTTGACTAATTACCTGAAATAATAATGAAATCTATTTCAAAGTAAATGTAAACAAGTTCTTGATAACTTGAATAACCAGCTCCCTTTATCCCAACAATCTGTGGGAAACAAGCCTTTAATAAGGTCTTGTATAATAATAATAATGATAAACTATCAGTTTATTTTATACCACCAGTTCACTACACAGCTAGTAGTGTATGATCAAATATACCTTATATAGTATATGTCAACCGACAACATAGACAAAGGACAATTATCAAAGACAACATGAAAACATTCGCAGAAATCAAATAAATGAAAAAGCTTAACCAAAAATAATGTCACAAAGTATATGATGATAACTGCGAGGAAATAAACAAGACAAATGACGTCACAGTGTATAAATATAAATGGTGTATGACTAAATGATAGAAAAGGGTAGACTTACAATTACAAACAAAATCAAAACAAAACTAAAGAACAAAAAATTATTAACAAAAACAACAAAGAAAAGAACACCTCATCACAACTAACAAAAATAGATGTTGCTTGCAAATTTTCAATTAAGAAAATTGCCCCTACAGAACACTAATATAGCCCTATGTTACTTGGGAAATCTATATTAGTCGCCCACAACATAAACACAACGAGAAATAAATACATGTAATATAAACATAAATACATATCATGTGCATAAGATGTGTTGTAAAGGCTCAGCTTTAGAATGCAATGGTACAGTTTCTAATTACTAATGAAAATAAACTTCCACTTTAATCAATATTAAATTTTTGAACTAACTTATTACAATGTTCAACAATGTGAAAAATACACAAGAGGATCCATCGATGACATTTTCAATAACTACGACATGTAGGACCTCTCAGTTCACTGTAATACTTGTTACTTACTTACTTACTTAGTCGTTCCCCTTCTACCGTGAGGTGTAGAGGTTTGGAAGAGAGAGCGCCAGACCATTCTATCAGCTGTCTTCTTCCTGGCCTGGTTCCATTCTAGTCCTCGGTCCTTCAAAGATTGTCTAATGTTGTCCTCCCAGCGGACTCTGGGTCGTCCTGGAGGTCTGGATCCCTGGCTCTTTGTTTCCCATGCTTGTCGTGGTAGCCGATCTTCTCCCATTCTGCAGACATGGCCAAACCATCTTAGTTGGGACTGTTCTATTTGGGTCTGCAGCGGGTGGGATTTTAGGCCTTGACGGATCGTCTGGTTGCGGACCATGTCTCTTGTTACTTCAATTACTTTCCTCAGATACCTCATTTCTGAGGTTTGGATCTGGCTTTTGTGGGTTGTAGTCATTGCCCACGACTCGCATCCATATGTCAAGACTGGGACATAGGTGGAGCGGTATACAGCCATCTTCGTTTTAAATACTTGTTAACACAATTAATTTCTGCCTGCAAACGTTCTGTGATGTACAATGAAAAAATGTCCACAAGCGCTGACCTAGTTCCAGTATTCGCTCGATAGGTCACGTGACAAAGTGTTGACAAAGAGCAAACTAGTACTGCAGGTGTGTCGTATCAGCCACAGGAAACGGTCTGGTATCAGTAGTCATTTTTTTTTCCCGGGGGTTGCGGTAGTCTGTTGACTTCTCAATTTCTGGGAGGTCAAACCCAGAAAGCTGGCCACCAGTGTTGCTTGCATGGTTGCAGTCGTGTTCGGAGGGTGTTGATGGGTGTTGTCAAAATGAAGACAAACAAAAGGTCAACTCGACCTACACAGTGGTGTGTAGACATGGAGTGAGGATACAGTACATGCGAATGATGGCAAACGTTCGTTAGAGTTGACAAAGAGACCAATCTCACTCACTTATGGCTGGAAGTCATTTACGCCAACTACTGTGTACGTTTCATACAGTTTAATTGGAACGATCACACTTGACAGCACGGGTACAGTGACAGCAGACAGGTTGGCATAAATCATAATAATGTTGATCAATGAAATACACTATCACATGGGCATTCATGTTGCATAACAGTACCATGGAATGTCAGTAGACAAGCACTCAGTAATTCCAATATATATCGTCTGACTTTACTGACAGAGCATGTCAGTTCATAAACAAGGTTCAAGATGGTTTCTAGACCTAACCTCGTCTAGCGAAGATTCCTTTCGGTAAAGTTCAGCACATATTTTTTTGATAACAATATTGAACCACTAGTAGTGGGTTCTCTTCTGTAGCAGTGATCTCTGGACTCATCAGGTGATAGTAAGGGGCATCCCTGTTCTCTTCTCGATGATTGAAAAATATAGGATTCAAAATGGCTTCTCCTCCCAGTGAGTTGTCACTATCCCAGGTTACAAACTATGAAGCGTAATCAAAGCTGATCATTCATTAAATGTCCTCATTGCTTTGTAGATTCTACCATTGATACTATTGACTTCATCACATAATATGGTGCTGCTAGGTATGAATGTCATCTTCATCTGGTTAATATTCATCTAAACGTACAACCGTACGACTGCCCATCGAATACAATGCCTCAGGAAAAGTTCATAAGAAATGCGTCTTTACCTTGGTATCAGAAATACACTAGAATATGATTCTGCCATTCCTTGGCAGTAAGAATAAACACTGGGGTGAATAATACATGATATGTCTAAAGAGACTACCTCTTTCCCCACTAATATAGAGATCACTTTTCGGCGACAGGCCGCTACAACAACTCAGCACCCATCAGGGCGGAACCTTCTCACCTCCACTTAGCGACACATCCGCTGAACAACCTTTGACCCCAAGTTCGACACCGAAGATATAGTTCGACTTAGACATACAAAGATATTAAGATATAAGACAGACTCATCCTACATAGACAAGAAATACACATAGATTCGGGCCATAGATATTCTGAAGCAAGAACAATCTATTTCTAACCAAACAAAGAATAGATCGCTGTAAACCTAGATTCCTACGCTGAGTTTGATATTCAGGAAAGATAACCCATATAATAAAAGTATAAATTCAACATTGGTGATATTGCTTTGACCAGGAAAATATTTCGATACACAAAATAAATATTATAATAAATATATACATTGTCACCAGTAATCTGTTGGTAACAGTTATGTGTGTGTACCTTCAAGGTCAATCAAATGTATGTGGCGGAAAGGGAAATAATGCATGTTTGAAAATGCTTCCTATGGCAAAGCCTGTTGATAACATTGCTGAAATTTGCTTTTCACGTGCAAGTCATGACTATAGTGAACACATGTCACCCACTTTTCGGAAGGAACGGGCAATGGGTATGTTTGTAACATTTACCATTTTAGCCATGGCTCAGCGTGTCTTGCCGTCTTGTGGTAGACCTTGGACGTCCTGACCTGCGTTTTTCTGCGACACTGCCCTTTGCATTATAACGATCACGCAGAGTTTGTATGACAGAGTGGGCAACTCCTAATCTCCTAGCAACTTCTCGCAGCCCTACATCATCCTGCAGCCATGCCATCGCTCCCCATCTGTCAACATTGGTCAAGCGTCTTCGCTGAGCCATGGCTAAAATGGTAAATGTTACAAACATACCCATTGCCCGTTCCTTCCGAAAAGTGGGTGACGTGTTCACTATAGTCACGACTTGTACGTGAAAAGCAAATTTCAGCAATGTTATCAACAGGCTTTGCCATAGGAAGCATTTTCAAACATGCATTATTTCCCTTTCCACCATGTACATTTAATTGGCCTTGGAGGTACACACACGTAACACAGATTTGATTTATTGTCAGATTAACAAACATTGTTTAAGCATGCAACAAAATGCAGCAAAACGTTTTTGACTGAGTGTTCAAGTTTAAAAAAAAACAGCTTAGTTGAAATGACCTAAAAATTGAAAGTGGCCTTTAACTTTTTTTGAGCAGTTTAATTTTTAAAAGCAGAGACACAGGGCAAATGAGGTCAGAAAAATCAGCTGATTCAGAAGTTACGTCCGATCCACTTTATATTTATTTCCTGGTGCCATGAGTTCTTTGTTAACTGTTTGAAAGGTGAAATATTTGTTTCTTTATTTCAAAAACAAACAGAAAGCAGCTATACTGACTACAATAGCCCACTAAAATGACTGTTTTACTGCTTTTCAAAATCAGCTGTTATCATTTTGTTAACGAAGTAACATTACCTTTGCATGTACGGCTGGTGATCTGAGTTGTTCTGAGCTGTGTTTTCGCCATCCAACTCATAGGACATTTCCAAGTCCTCTGAATAATCATCAGAACAGGAATCTACATCACTAGATGCATTGTAGTCATTTTCAGACTGCATTTTGTTTACGATCTGTTAAGTCGAGTTGATTGGAAAATATCCAAAATGGTGGACAGACAGATGCGGTGTTTACGTTTTTCTGCGTGTAATTTCAAAGTCAACATAAGTGAAAGCTGTATATTTTTTAGCACAAATATAATTGTTAACATGTATTCTTAATATAAAACATAAATTTGAAATCAAAATTTAAAAAAAAAAGTGCTTTTTTTACTTCAAAAGTCAGCGTTCTGTTTAGAACGATTTTTTATATTTCCGGTCTGAAGAGTGTTAAGGACCAGTGAGTCCAGAATTATATACGGTGTTAGGATTCTTCTTCTTCTTCCATCCTTAGCCATCAACCGGCAAAGCAGTATGTGGCCAGTACGCCTAGTGGCGTCTTAGGGCAACAACAAATTGATCAATCTATCGCTGTTTCCACCACGCCTAGTGGCGTCTTTGTGGAACAAAAACAGACCAAACAATCTATCATTGTTTCCATAATCAGATTGGTTGGCAAGCAGGTGATCAGCCCGCTGTGCGAAGTTTTTACGGGATGGGGTAAACAGCCCCATGCCCATACCCTCCTTAGTCGCTTTTTACGACATGCGTGGTAGGGTGCAGTGTTACTATTCTTTGCCCCCCTTTCGGGCCCCGGTAACACACGGGTGGGTGTTAGGATTAACACGCAATAATTCTTATACACGATATTCGAGAAATACGAACGCGGAGTTAATGTATAATGGCTGTTATAGCCTGGCTAGTGATGCCAAACTGAGTTTATTATGTATACAGAGTTTCGACGTGAATGTTAGGCAGTGATCCTAATTAAGAATGAAACAGTTAGCAGAAATGTATTAATGCTGCGTAACTATGATAATTGTGTCAAGGATTGGGGTAAAGATAATAGACAATAATTATGACGCTAAAATAATAGATGCGCAATGTCTGATGAACTGTACACTATGAACTGTGATGTTTCAAGTTTTCTCTAATGTGGAAAATGTGTTACTGTCGATAACTCATGCTGTAAATATGGAGAATTATTAAATTATGTGTAAGTTGTCCAAATGAGACTTATTCTATGAAGTTGTTCAGAAAGTTCCAGTTCAGACTGTAATGTAAAATGGACCGTTGACCTTCAATGTATTGGTCAGAATAATACAACTCTGTCAAATCAATAAGAAATTGAAAGAAATACTACAACAATGAAATATAAATACGTGATGAAGTTTATTGACTGAACGTTTACATTCAAATATCTGAAAATCGAAAATGAATCCACTGTTGCAGCATAAGACGATACTCAGTGAAAGACAGAAGAAATAACATTGCATGATACGAAATTGTTTTTGCAAGCAATGACATTGGAGAATTTTTCAAAACAACTGTAGGAGTTCGCCAGGGATGTATCCTGTCACCAGTGCTCTTTAACATTTATCTAGAACATATTATGCAGGAGGCTCTCTACGATTATAAATCAACCATATCGATTGGAGGCCGACCTCTGTGTAATCTACGTTTTGCTGATGATATTGATCTGATAGCTGGAACAGAATCAGAACTTCAAGACCTTACCTCTAGACTGGAGAAAGTAACAAGAACATATGGGATGGAAATTAATATAGAAAAAAGCAAGATATTGGTGAATAGCCATAAGAAACATGTTTCGACCAACATTACGTTAAATGGGCAAACGTTAGAAGAAGTTAACACCTTTAAATATCTCGGGTCCACTATATGTAGTGATGGAAGATCAAATAAAGAAATCAAGACAAGACTTGAGATGGCCTCAGCTGCCATGACAAGGTTGAATGTGATCTGGAAAAGTAACATCAGTTTTCCTGTGAAGATCAAATTATACAAATCACTTGTATTATCTATTCTCTTGTATGGGTGTGAGGGCTGGACACTCACTGCAGATACGGAGCGAAGGATTCAGGCTTTCGAGCATAAATGTTATAGAAGAATTTTGCGCATTTGCTATAAAGAGCACAAAACAAATGTCTATGTTAGAGAGAAGATAAACACCTATGCAGGCCATCAAGAACCACTTTTGTCAATAGTGAAACGTCGAAAGCTTGCTTGGTTTGAGCATGTAACTCGTCATGACTCCCTTTCGAAAACGATCCTCCAGGGAACAGTCGAAGGTAAACGGAGAAGAGGAAGGCAAAGAAAATCCTGGGCTGATAACATCAAAGAATGGGCAGGACACGGTTTCTCCACACTTGTACGCATTGCTGAGAATAGAGAGCAGTGGAGGACCCTGTCTGCTGATGCTTCCACCATGGCACCCCTACAACCCATGACGGGTTATGGGTTGAGATGAGATGATGAGATACGAAATTACAATATTAGCCCACAAGAAAAGAAAAGTCTGCAACAATAAGCTATTTTTATTGCTTCATTTATATTAGTTTTTAGAAGCCCCAGATTCAGCCAGTGTTTTTGCCCTGTGTCTTATCATAGCGCCAAGGCAGGTCAGACAACTATGCCACAGAATATGATTTAGAAGCAGAAGAGTATGTTCCCTTGCCTAAAGGTGATGTGCATAAGAAGAAGGAGGTCATTCAGGATGTCACACTTCATGACCTGGACGTAGCCAATGCCAGGCCACAGGTTAGACCTTTTTTAATATCATTCTGTATAAAGCACACAAACCTCATTTTCTGTTACTTTTTTTTTTTAAACAGCTCCTTACAATAGGTTGTTTGAATGCTTTATATCTATATTTTTTATCACTTTTCAGTTACACGTTTATATTCATGCTATATTAGGATTTCCTATAATTTAGCTTTACTAAAAGATTGATAATTACATGATTTAATATATTCTACAACTTTTGTTGTTGTGATGGATTTTTTAAAACAAATGGTTTTCTTTTTTTTTAAATTTTCAGCAAATTTGAACAAAAAATGCCGTGCTGAAGTCGGATGTGTCGACCGAAAGGTGCAGATATCACAGCTCCGGCGTAAACAGACACAACGCAACCAACGTCCTTTTCAGGACGAACGAGGAAGAAGAAGAAGAAGACTTAGAATCATTGAATAATCTTGTTTTAGCGTAATAAACACATTCATAATTAAATGGGTGTGAAAATGCTTTGATTTTGCAAAAATAATGCACATTATTTAGTTTGTTGTTACTTACATTTAGATGTTATGTATATAAATATTGTTTTAATTTTTAAATACTTAGGGAGGTCAAGACATTATGTCAATGATGGGACAACTGATGAAGCCTAAGAAGACAGAAATTACAGGTGAGCTTAGCAAATAGGTATACAGGCAGTCCCTGAATTACGAACGTCCGACTTAAGAACATCCCTAGTTATGAACCGACAGTCGTAAAGCTATTATATTAAATATTCGAGTTACATACAATGGTTCCTAATAACGAACGGGTGCACTACAGTACTTTGCGATGCGCATAGAAACATTGCGCATCTTCAGTGGTTCGTCGGCTCAAGGAAGGACAATGCCATCGCCATTTTAAGTCGGATCACGTTGCTGTTAACACTGTGTTGTGTGTGTTATTTGGCTTAAATTTATCTTGTGTTTACCCTCGTAACCATGCCTCCAAAGCGTAACTCCGATGCAAGTGATGGTGATGCATCAAAGAAAAGGAAAACAATCATGATTGAAAATAAAGTGGAAATAATAAAGTGATCGGAACGAGGTGAAACGCCAACGAACATTGGAAAAGCGTTAGGCTACAGTCGGTCAACGATTCGGGACAATTTTAAAGGACAAAGTGAGAGTAATGGAGCATGTAAAAGGCTCCGCCCTGATGAAAGCTACAATTATCACTAAGCAACGCAGTGGTTTAATCCTCTCCACACCAGGCCCATCATCTTTAACAGTAGCCATCTCTCCATCTTCTGCATCATCCAATTAATGTCATCTTAATTATTAATCAAGAATGCCCCTTCCGGTATGCAAGACATCAATAGAACGAGAGTAAGTGTTAACCTTTAATAATTATCTTTTTCTTTTTTTTTCTATCTAAACTGTTTAAGAAGTGTCTCTTTAATGTTTTTTTATGCATAGAAATGTAAAATATATTCTATGTACTAAGACAAACATTTGACTAACTGATGAACCGTACGTAACTATTCCGACTTACATACAAATTCAACTTACAGACAGATGTAAGAACAGAACTTGTTCGTAACCCGGGGACTGCCTGTACTTTTGTTTTCTTCTTTTGCCCATGATTAGCAACACTTTGAAACTTTTTAGTGCACAAGCATAGTTCAAGTTGGGGGGGGGGGGGGGGGGGGGGGGTGTGTGTGTGTGCTGAACATATTCAGTTTGCATTTCCTAACTGCTAATCCAAAAACCTAAAAAAAAAAAAAACCAGTCGTGCACCTGCAGCTAAGGTTCAAGCATGTGTGCAAGAGAGCCATGAAGGCTTACTTAGTCGTTCCCCTTCTACCGTGAGGTGTAGAGGTTTGGAAGAGAGAGTGCCAGACTATCCTATCGGTTGTCTTCGTCGCCTTTAGAATCTGTCCAGTTTTCTCTCTTATAGTTCGCGTAATCATGTTTTAAAGCAAACAGGTGATTGGCCTGTTGTGCCTTTGCATGGTGGAGGGGCTGCCTCTATGCAGGCCGCCCTCCTCCTTTTTCAGCCGGGCTTGGGACCAGCCCAGGCGGAGTTGCCTTGAAGGCACTGAACATAAATCCAGCATCTCCAGAGGATGAAGCTGCCGATTGTACCAAATGGAGATGCTCCATAAGGCATCACTGTATTTGGTGAAAAGAGGCTCAAACGACAAAACAGATGTGAAAAGACATTTTTGAAAGGAACACCCGGCAAGAACAAGCAGCTGAGGGTTCACCCTACAGCCAGTTATGACGGGGAGGCTATTATTAATTACTAATCTGTTTTGATATCTGAAAGTCTTTGTGCATGTTTTTTATTAAAAATTTAGTTGAGATTATTTCTGACCTGCTCATTCATAGGAACAAAAAAGTATTGGACTACTTAAAGATACTTTTACTACCTAAGATCGCAAAGAGTTAACAGTTAATGATTATTTGAAAATTCTTGGAAGATTGGATATCAACTCAAAATAGCTTTTACAAACTCAAGTTGGTGAGTTTCATTAAATAATAATGATTACAGGTATTAATTATTTTAAAAAAATGAGATCTCATTTGTGTGACCTAGTGTACCCTGACTCTTTTGAGCCCCGGTAGTCCTTTGCTGATTGTTCGGAACTTCCTGTTTTCCATGCCATGAGGAGTATAACGTGGATGCCTTGTCTTTAATATGTGTTGGTGTGCATTCCCTCCCACATGGCTACTTTATCTAGATATGCTTCCTTGTAGTGTTAAAAAAAAATTTTTTTAAGGGGGTTTTGGAATGAGTTGGTTAATTTGGCTCATGTTGTGTTTTGTTTTTTTAAATTAGTTATTAATTCGATAAACCCTCTGTGGATGGGAAGGAGCGAAGCTCCTGACCGGGTTGGAAGGAAAGTCCTCAGGTTCCCCAGCCTCGCAATGACATGTCATTGGGCCGAAAGGCTGAAAGCCCAAGTGCCGCTGGTTAAGAAAAAAAAAAAAAAAAAAAAAATTCTCCATTTTCCCTTGGCTTTTACTCTTGATGAGAATATGTCCAGAGCTGTTTAGTACTTACATTACATTTATTTTGTACATGTTGAAATGACCTTTACTGAAAACTATTTTCTTGAGAAAATGATGTTTTATCGTATGTTTATGCTCCCATGCATTCATTCCATTGTTATTATTTATTTACTTCTGCCTTTACACAGACAAACTTCGTAAGGAGATCAACAAAGTCGTAAACAAGTACATTGATCAAGGCATAGCTGAACTAGTGCCAGGTGTTCTATTTATAGATGAGGTTCACATGTTGGACATTGAATGTTTCACATACTTACACCGAGCCCTCGAGTCAACCATTGCACCAATCGTCATATTTGCTACTAACAGGGGAAATTGTGTGATTAAGTGAGTGGTGAGCTGAAATGTGGTTATATCTTATGAAGTGAAAGAACTTTTATTATTTTGCTACAAGGTTTGGGTCTTTTTATTCTCCAGCATTTAGAGCTGCTGAAGTTTTTTTGCTGAAGAAATTTATTTGCTCTTTTCTAATTTTGTTTTTTTTAACTCTTGATCTATTTTCATTTTCCAAATGGCATCAAAGTTTGAAAACAAAAAAATCTTACTGTTGGTGGAGTGTAGTTACATTTTTTTAAAAGATGTACATTCAATTATTTATCATGTTTGCATGAAATGGTGGGTTTTAGTTGCCCAGATTTTGAGTCTAATGAGTTTCAGTATTGCTTACTGTAGAATAAACTGTTCTGAAACCAAAAGTCGCCTTATCATTTCCATTTTTCTTCAGCACTGGAAATCATAGGTCTTTTTGTGACTAAAATGATCTTTCAATTTACTTTCATTTTTGCTTGTAGCATTAATACTAAAAAGATATAAACATACTCTCGCATATATCAGCAGATTTTTACTTGTTTTTTCAACAGAGGAACAGAAGACATCATAGGCCCTCATGGGATGCCCCTGGACTTATTAGACAGAATATTGATCATAAGAACTCTCCCATATTCACAAGAGGAAATGATGCAGGTAGGGTAGAAACCCTAGTTGGGAAATTTTGAGCAGAGTACACTTAAACTATCCTAGTATTTTTCAGACGTCAGGACTTGGCGTTGAAGACTTAATGTCAAGCCCGTTTTATTAGTTAAAATTGTTGTCTTTACAGAAGTTCTCCCTCTTCAAAATAAAGGCCACAGCTGTTTTGTCATTTTGTATAAAATCTGTTTATTCTCACTCATTTATTACCCTTCCTCTTCCCGAGGAGCATAGGCCTTCAACAGATTGACACCAAGTCCTGGCCTGTGCTGTCCACTTAAGGTCTTTCCATGTGCTCTTTATTCCTGGCATTTCTGTTTCCAGTTTTCTTTTCCATGGGTTTTTTTAGTCTCCCTCTAGCCCTAGAGATTCCAGAAGTTTACCTTGACTTTATCTTTTGTTTGTTATTGTGACTGACAGGGCTTTCTCACCACCGACTCTTTACCCCAGTGTCCTGTGTTGTACAGGGTGAACCAAAAGTCGTGCAACATAGGCATTATACCTGTTTTACATTATTGGGTCACTTTGAATCTTCACTGGACAGAGGAAGGACATGTTCAGTTTGATCCGAGAATTATGGTGTGGACTGCAATCTGGAATAGTCGGTTAATTGAGCCATATTTCTTTGATGGAAATGTAACAGGTGAGACGTGTCTGGAAATGATGCAAACAATTGTCATTTTCAGAGCTGGATAATATTCCATTGGCCAAGGATATAGTTTCAACAGGATGGTGCACCACTCCGCATTTTCCTACCATCGTCGAACATTTTTAGACGAAACATTCCCTCGCAAATCAGTCGGAGAGGACCTGTGCAATGGCCTCCAAGGTCCCCAGACCTAACACCTCTATATTTCATTTGGTGGAGTTATCTGCTTCTTCTTCTTCATACACTCTCAGATGTCAACTTGAATATGTTCAAAGAAAGCAGTGATCAGCTTGAGGCTATTTCTATGTGCGGTATCAACCCAGAACCACAGAAGGCTTTAATAATGGTATTACATCTGAGTGCCAAAACATAATAGAGACAGACTAGGGTGACCAAACGTCTGGATTTGTCCGGCTTCTAACGTCAAAATTTAGCATCCAACGGCTTTTTTAAAAATTGCGATTTGTCCGGCTTTTTAACAAAAGAAGAAAAAAATAGTTTTTTTAATGCGAAACAATCGAAATTTGGTGAAATCTAGCCATGTTGACATCCGTTCAGATTTGATAGAAGGTATCCATCAGCTTTGCCACTCCTAGGTGGATTCACCTAGATCTAGGTTTTTTTGGTACAATCTAGGTGTCATTTTCCTTTCTTAGTTGAAGAATGCCACCTACATTTCGGCCAAAATTCAACCAAAGTAGTCAAAAAATCGCCCAAAATAGCCGAATTCGCCGATATCTAGGTTATTTTAAAAATTCACGCTGGTATCCATCATTACTTATTCTACTTTGACAAAACTAACCTCAGTCTACATCAATCGAATGAAATTTTAGTTTTATTTTTGTTGTTCATTGAGTAAGTAGTACTATAATCTGAATGATTATACTTTGATTGAATTACTGGCACATGAAAAGTGGATCACATTCTTTGAACAATCAAGAAATGTGGAGTTACTGAACTACTGCTCATTTGCTCATTGCTCAACATTTTCTTGTTGTTCCAGGACATAATGCCAATACTGAGAGGCTTTTTTCTTTAATGGAAAGTCAGTGGACAAAGGACAGATACCAATTCACTGTTGAATGTATTAAATGAATATTACATGCTCAATACAATTATAAGAATGTTTCTTGTACAGAGTCTCATGAGTATTTAGTTGGGAATTCAGACTTACTGAGAAAAATAATGTCAAGTTAAAAGTACAATGTTAAAGACTGAATATTTAGTGATGTTGAAAAAGTAATGCCTTATGGAAAAATTATTAAAAATGCATTTTTTGAAGAATTTTTACCTTTTTTTTAAAATTTCGTTGAAGTATTTCTATATAGTTTATCATGACTCTTTACATAAATGTATTAAATTAGTGAAATTAATGTGTCCTCCTTTATGTCCTCATTTTCTTTAAAAGTGTCCTCTTTTGAGTAAAAAAATCAGAAAATGTCCTCCTTAAAAAAAAATAATATGGTCACCCTAAGATAGACAGCTGCTAAAGAATGCGCAAAAATCTTGCTTCTCACACATCAGGAAGTTCCTTGAAAACAATGGTGCCCAATTTGAACATTTATTATAATAATAAATTATAATTGTAACAATAATTATATTAAATATTTCATATGTTGCACGACTTTTGGGACACCCTTATCTGTTTTGTTCCATTATAAAACTAATGCAATTTTTTACTTGAATTATAAAGTGTAATGACCAGTTTGAAGAAATCACAAGAACAGCCTACCAGAAAGGCCTTCCTCAGATAACACAAACACACACACACAGAAGTGTACGCATAAAAAAGAATGAAGAGGAAAAAAAAACATGTTTTTCTATCCTTTATTATTAATCTCTGCCGTTGTCATGTTTGTTTTACCTGAGGAAGGCCTTTTTGGGTGATACTTTGATGCTTCCATTATTATGGTTACATAAATACAGCTACTTCTTGGCGTTGTTATCAGAGTTGTACAGTTACACTGCAGTAATCATCATTCCTATTGACTTTATTTATGCCAGATACTTAAAATCAGAGCACAGATAGAGGGTATTCAGATTGATGATGAATCTTTGAAAACTCTGGCAGCCATTGGTGTGAAATCCACTCTTAGGTGAGAAGTTGTGAATACTGAAATATGTTGAAGCATTTACAGAGACAAACTGGTTAACAGTTTAAACAGTGTTGTCTCCCTTTATATGTTTACAGTTCTGTCTGTAAACATTCCCTCTACAATAGTCTATTTTGTTGATATTTATTGAAAAATAACTGAAGGAAAAAACATTGTCCAATAAGTTTTCTCTAGCTGTTTGTTCATTTATTTACACACATGTATTCATTCTTATTTATGAATATATCTCCATGACATTTTGAAAAAAAGGATACAATATTTTAAAGTGATAAATGAGAAATAGCTGCTTCGTTGTTCATTAGCAATAACCTAGCAGATTCTGAGTACATGTTGATTACCATTCCACCCCTTAGGCAAACTTAAATAAATGTTTGCTTGCGTAGAATAGAAGGACTGAAATGGTATGACAAGATCATAAATGTGAAACTGGTGCCACAAACCAGACAAGTGCCAGTGCAACAAGAGATGACGCTGGCGATGGATAGGGCATACATTGAGGAAACATGTTGACAGCATTACAAGGCAGTCCTTGGTCTGGAATCCCCAGGGTAAGAGATGTGGGAGACCACAATGAGAAGAGAACTGCAGATAGAATTGAAAGGAATGAGGAACACATGGAAAGATCTTGAGCTGATGGCACGAGACAGGAAGATTTGGCTTACGTTTGTTGAAGGCCTATGCTCCTTGGGGAGCTGAACAATGTATGAGGATCCCACCCCTCCTTCCTTTTACTGTGGGTACATTTATGCACAGGTGGAAATAAAAACATTACCAAGTTTGATCAAACATGCAGACCGTTAAAAATAGCCACTTATTCTTGAAAGCTTACTTACATAGTCGTTCCTTTTCTGCCGTGAGGTGTAGAGGTTTCTTGAAAGCTTACTTACTTAGTCGTTCCTCTTCTACCGTGAGGTGTAGAGGTTTCTTGAAAGCTTACTTACTTAGTCGTTCCTCTTTTACCATGAGGTGTAGAGGCTTCTTGAAAGCTTACTTACCTACTTACTTAGTTGTTCCTCTTCTACCGTGAGGTGTAGAGGTTTCTTGAAAGCTTACTTACTTAGTCGTTCCTCTTCTACCGTGAAGTGAAGAGGTTTCTTGAAAGCTGCCATTGTTTAAAGATATGAGATAGAAACGTGGTTTGCCTTGATAATTTTACGTAAAGTGCGTAAACACAAAACTGACTCAGTATTTCATTTGGATTGTATGTATATATGTGCATGTGTGTATTATGGAGTTTTTGCAGTCTATTGCTGTGTCATTTTGCTGTAAAAGTTTAACATTCAACTAAACTTACAGGTATGCAGTACAAGTGTTGACACCTGCCAACGTCATGTCTCGAATCAATGGAAAAGATTCTGTCACCAAGGAAGAGGTAGAAGAAATAGCTAGTCTGTTTCACGATGCCAAGTCCTCAGCCAAGATTTTAGCTGAACAAGATGGCAAATACATGAAATAATGAAACGTCTCCACAGTTGTAGAAAAAACAGTGTGTGTGTGCTAGGTTTGATGTTTGCATAATTCATTGAAAAGTGAAGATCTGAGATTTTAAAGTTGGACTTGAATGCCTTTTGAATGGGAATAACTGTTAGATTAGGCCTGAATGGTTTGTTATCAGTCTGTACTATTGTGATTAGTCTGTCATGTCTGGAAAATTTTAAAAAAAGTGAAATTGAAAATATTTGTTTTCTGTTTTGTTTTATATTCCACATTAGACGTGTTTTATCTAAAGGCAAGTTTATTGTGTGTGTTTGTCAATACCCTTTAGCTCTCCAAGGAGCATAGGCCTTCAACACATGCCAAGTCTTCCTGTCCTGTGCCATCCGCTCAAGTTCTTTCCATGTTTTCCTCATCATTTTCACCTTTGCATCCAGTTCTCTTCTCCATGTGTTTTTGGTCTACCTTTGCCTCTCTTTCCCTGTGGATTCCAGAACAATGATTGCCTTGTAATGATATCAACAGGTTTCCTCAATGTGTGTTCTATCCATTGCCAGCGTCTTCTTCTCAGCTCTTGTTCCACTTGCACTTGTCTGGTTCTTGTCATCAATTCCACATTTGTGACTGTCATACCATTTCAGTCCTTCTATTTGACGCAAGTACCCGTTTATATAAGTCTCTAGCTTTTTGGTTGTTTTTGTTGCTCCCCATGGTGTGTATTTGTGCTTTCTCAAATTTAAGTACTTGCTGATGATGATTTCAGCAAGTGAGATGAAACTTGCACCTGTTTTATACACTTTATAAAGCTGGATTTGTCATGATATAAATTGTTTGTTTCGTTATATAATGCATGTTTCACATTTCTTCCATTTCCACGCATATGTTTCATACAATTATAATGTTTAAGATTGGGTGAACTAAGTTTGTATCCAACCTTAACGATTAAAATTAAAGAATTTTCCATTTTGTTCAGGTTAACCTGCATCTTTGTTTTATTTTTTTTAAAAACAGTATATGAGAACAAGTTTGTGTTCCTGGTTGCCTGTTTTTGTTATTTAGATTCCATGTTAGAGTTGTACATTTAATGTCATCAAACCCTGTTCACCAAGATTCCATGTTAGAGTTGTACATTTAATGTCATCAAACACTGTTCACCATTAAGAGATGATAAAGGGGGGAAAAAGACAAGCCTTATTATGTTTTTCTCTCTATCCCTATTCAGTTGTCATCAGCCAGATCTCTGTACATGTTCTGTCCAGGACAGCCTCTCCATTTCTGTACATTTCGTTCGTTTGTTCATTTGTTGTACATGTCTTTTTTGTCCTTAATTATGTCTGCATTCTTTAAAACTCTGATTGGGAGATGGATGATCAGCAGAAGAGATGAATAAATATATCTTGAAATGAGCACACAATAGATTATGCAGGAAGAATGTTTCAGATACCTGTGCTGAAATCAGGAACCAGTTAAAAATAGGAAATTAAGGTAACACCAACAAATGAGAATAAAGACGGGGCTGTAACTGCTATGCAAATTCACATCAATAATCAGACAGGTTCTGATGACTTAAAATCTTTTGATTAACTAATGCTACCAAAAGAAACATGCAAGACAGTTGCTATCGATGTCAGACATTGTCCCTGACCAAAGCAATGGAGAGGAAAATCACATCCTATGAAATAAGATGTGTAAGAAAAGCAATTAATGTTACAAGGAGAGACAGATAATGAGAAATGACATCAGAAAAATTTTAAGAACTACATCAAGTATATAGAGAGACAGAAAATCCAGTGCCTTGTCCGTCTCATGAGAATGGAACCTGATAAATTCCCACTACTCGCCTACAACACTAGAAGATCTGGGTTCAGAACACTGGGAAGACCAAGAAGCAGATGGATAGACATCATCACAGACATCCTACAACAACATGGGCTCACAGCAGCCTAGGCGACAAATTCTCAAGAACACAAACTTCAGCTCCGCGGCAAGTTGCTAGGAATAAAAAAAGGACAAATGAAGACGCAGCAAAAGAAATGAATGCAGTCAGCGACTTATAGATTGACTTTTTGCGTCAGCGGGATCAGAGCTGACCAAGACCCTACTCTCCACCTCAAAGTAGTGGTCCTGGAAACAGGCTGCATCACTGCAGTCTGGCCGAGTGAGTAGGGATCAGAGAGGGAAGGCAAACCTAGTCCCAAAAAATGCAGTGCGGAAGTCTGATGTGTTGGGCCGAAAGGCACAAATATTGCAGCTTTGCTGTAAACGGCGACACAACGCAACCAACACCCTTTTCAAGACGAATGAGGAAGAGGAAGAATGAAGGAGATCAAAATTAGCTAACATATTATGGCCACATAAAAAGACATAACATCCTGCTGAAGACCATAGTGGAAGGAAGAGTTGAAGGCTAACGTGCAAGAGGATGACAGCACTAAAAGTGGGAAGATAACATCAAGAGATGGACAGGAAAGAGTATCAGAGTGCACCATCAAGACCAGAGACATAAGACGGAGATTCACTGCAGCTGACCTTCGATGTGGAGATTGCAGCTGATGATAAGGATATTTATATTGCTATTATACTTGTATTACCTGTCACATATTAATTTTTGTTTAATGTTATTTACTACATAATGAATGTAACAAGACAAAGGAATGAGTATTTTACAAATGAACAAGACAGCAGACACACACTGGACATTTTGAGTTTTCTAATGTACAACCAGTCACAAAATAAAAACAAAATGAGAAATATAGAAAGGCTATGAGGGAAAAAAGATAAAAAAAGAACAAGCAGACATGTAAAAAAAATTATTTTAATTAACTAATCAAAATGCTATTTCTAAAGAAGAAAGAAATATCAGTGCAGAGAAACTAACTAGTTAAGAATATCAAATAAAAAGAAAGCTGATGTAAAAATAATGTCCTGAGATGAACTAGTGTATCTCAAAATATGGTGACAGGAACAAGAAGTCAATCAAGGGTTGGCTGATAGAAGTATGGGAGCTGGGGGAAGAGAAATATGAAATCAGACACATGACTTTTAAAAAGAGGAAAAATTGGGGAAGGTTAAATAATGGGGGGGGGGAGGAGAAACTAACAAACTAGAAACCCAATGTTAAAGTTAACAACAACTTGATGTCGGAAATGAAATGATGCTGGACATTGAATCCAACAGGGGGGAAAACTAATTTTAAAAAAATCAAGTGGCTCTTCAAAGAATAGCGAGTTCTGTCGTCAGTAGCATCCATGGAGCTGGTAATATAATTATGTAAACCACCACTGCAAGATCACCTGACTGCTTGGTGTAGGCTTCCTACAAGAGCACAAGCTACATGCTCCATTAGGAGCAGAAGGGAAATGAGCGTAATGGGGTGACTGAAAGTTCAAGAATGATCGGGGACAATGAAAGTGAACAAGTTAGCCTTGTGTCATAACATTTTCTCTACATCTATAGAACTAATGCCTGATCTCTTAAAAAAAAAAAAAAAAAATTGCATAAATCAGATTCTTGGATTTACAAGTGAAGACCTCTCTAATAACACAGGTGCTTTTCAGATACTGTTTTACCATGGTATGTATACTACTGGACAAAAGTTAAGGTCCGCCATTCAGTTTAGACAAGGTTAATATAATTCTTCGTGAGCAGGGTCGATTTTCCAAATGTCCGGTAGCTTGAAATCTCTCAAGAAGTCTGAATGGTAGAGTGGGACACTGCTAAACGTCTTGCAACATGACGAACAGATTGACCATCCTGAATCCATGCCATGGCTCGACCACGGTCTACAGTGCTGAGACTTCTCCTTGGTGGCATGGCTAATGCAGTGATCATTTCAACCACTTGTCATACTGATTTATTGCATACCAACGGTGAACACTCTTTACTGATAATCATTTTCCACGTGCATTCAAATTCAACTCACTTTTTCACCTTTTGAAATAGTGGGGCGTGTTGCAAAAACCAGAATTTTTGCAGCAACAATGGCAATTTTCACGTGCGGGTTAAAGTGACCCAGTTTTTGGACATTTAAAAAAAATTAACCTAGTGCACACAGAAATGTATACACATTTTCACTTGTCTTTACAGTTTGCCAATCAATTATATAAACCTTGTCTAAACTGAATGGTGGCCCTTAACTTTTGTCCAGTAGTATATTACATCAGGTTTGTTTTTAACTCAAGCTCTACAGTAAAAGAAGAGTGAGATGACTGTAAATGTTCTAATGGTTGAAACTTTGTTATTCACAGTTATTAAATTTTTAAAGGAAGTACTCTCTACTATTATCTTGCAAATGCTCTGCACACTTTAGTTATTCTATCGTTAAATATATTCCCACATTGGAATCTGATCAGTTTCTTACTGCTGACTGTAATCTCTAGTTACCTGACATGTTCTTGTTAGAGCTTTGAATAGCTTACCAGTCTGTCTTCCTTTTAAACTTTGATCCCAGGCTACTGCCCATCTTCCATTAATATTCTTTTAATTATGTTTATTTTTAAAATCTCTGTTCCGCTCAGACCTACAATTATGTGGTTCATAGTGGGTCTACCTTATTTTGCTTCTTTATCTGCCATTTCATTTCCTTCTAAGCCAACATGTGAACATATTTATGCTATTAGAAAATCCTGAGGTATATAAATATGAATTTGCCAAACATATCTCATCTGCCATATATGGTCTACGACAGGGTACATGAAAATATATAATGCATCTTCTCAGGACAAAGGGCAGAGAAAATTGCCTACAATATGGCCATCATGGACAAATGAACAAAAGCAGAAACCAGGCTAAATACATATAAAAATAAATAAAAATGACGTTCTTAAGTGCATGAATTGCTGAAGGTGAATTTGTTAACACCTGGGGAAAACTGATAGAAATAATTTTTAGTGCCTGTAATATTGCCATCGAGTGTCCAACTGACAGAGTGGTTAGAGCGCTGGTATCTCACGGCAAACGTGCTGGGTTCGGTCCACGATATCGACACGATTCAGTCTACCTAGCTGCAAATGGGTACCTGACTGAGGGAAGGAAAAGGCAGTGAGGAAGGGAACTGGTCAATGCTAGACCTAGTATAGTGAAGTCTCTAACACTTCCCTCCCCCAACAGCAGTATGTGTTATGGGACTACCATTTAATATTGCCATCACCACAGCTGTTAACAAAAAAATAATAGATATCATTTATATAATACTGCTGTATATCTTTTGCTCAATTTCCCTGTTGGAATTATATGCCCCATTTTTTAATATTCCATCTTCTCCTTAAGACCAGTCTGTGCTTGTCAAGCTGTCCTTTGTTGTATGTATTTCCTGGCTATGTTTTGTTATTTTCTGTTATTATTTTTTTTACAACGTTTTTTAAATGTAAGGTGGTTATTAGTATTGGTTTAATTAGTTCCAAGAATGGAGCAGTTGGTATGCTCTCCCTACTGTATTTACTTTTAGTTAAGAGTTGCCTGGATTATTAGTTCCTCCACAAATGTCCAGCCTGTTAGATACCTGCACATCAAATTAAGATTATATGAGAGCACTCTGTGGTGCGGAGTGCTGGAGAGTGGCAGAGAGGGAAATGTCAAAATGGTCCTCTCTCCACACAGTCTGCCTAAGGAAAGTTCTCCTAATCTTTTGGCCGAGTGCCATCACTGGCCAGGGGTTGCTTGCTCGGGGTGGCCAAGAGGATATGCACACCATCATAGCTGGCAGACGCTGGAGTTGGGTTGGTCACATCCTCAGAAGAGACCCTGATGTCATCACAAGAACAGCTATGTTATGGACCCCTGAAGAAAAGCGAAAGAGGGGATGACCAAAAACAACTTGGCAGAGAGCTGTGGAGGTTGGGATGCAAAGAATGGCTGCCAACTGAGCAAGGTGGAAGCAGTTTGTTGTTGCCCTGCAAGACGCCACCAGTCATGACTGCCACTGACTGCTTTGACAGTTGGCAGCTAAGGACCAAAGAAGAAGATATCTTCAGGAATGTTCTGAACTGTCAGCTGGTTTCCAACAAACAGCCAGATGGGCAAAAAAAAAAATTGGTACAGCAGTTTTTCCAAAAAACAAATTGATACTGCCACAGGGTAGTGAAGATGTTAGAGACATCACTTATACTAGGGCACAGGCGCCTTTGCTTTCCCTAACAGAGCAGAGCTGATTAACCATTTTTGTGCACAGGTTGATTGGAGCATGATGCAACCTCAGTTTGAAGCAGATCCCTTTGCCTTGAGAAGCAAGAACTCTAGTTACACTGCTGCTCAGATACTCACACCAAGTAAAGCATATTTAAAAAAAGAAAATGCTTAATTCGTTGCTTTAAAAAAAATGTAAGATGAGCTGATGTGGCCCATTCACATCAAGTGCAAAGAAGCAGAGTAATAAAATATTGCTGATTAAATGTTACACAAAGAAAAAAAATATTTTAGTTTATTGAAGATAATGACAAAATCATATACAGTAATATCAAGCAGTTTTAGTGGTTACAACACCGCTCTGGCGACCGGGTGATACAGGATCAAACCCGGGCGACGGCATTTGAGGATTTTTCGTCGACCGGGATTTGGACTGGATTAACTCGAGACCTGGCGAGGACATTTGAAGGAGTGTCGTCGACCAGGGGACTGGCGGCTCCTGAGCCGACCCAGCTGCAATGGGTACCTCCGAAATCGGCGAGTATTTGCCTGAATGGCGAGGGACACCTGTCTCTGTACAAGAAATAAAGGGATACTCACGTAAAATCAATGTCAGGTTAGACATAAAAAAAATAATAACCTGAGATTTCGCCTCGAGTATTAGCGGGCGAACGAAAAAAAAAAAAAAAAAAAAAAAAAAAAAAAAAAAATCAAGCAGTTTCACTATAGCTCTCTTTAATCTTGAAAGACATGAGGCTGACACTCTGGAGCCAGCCCCCCTCCCCCAATGTAAAAGTGATACAAGGGCCGAAATACATATCTGATGGGGAGGGAGTGGTCTGATGATTAGACTATCTGGTCAGTTGAGCATTAAGTGATGTCAAAGTGCATGCTTATAAAAAATAATCTGGTCCACGAACCACTGAGAGAGGGTTCAGGTGAACTAAAAGCATACAGTACAAAAAAGTTAAAATGTTGAAAAAAATCTTTTCAGTACAGTAGAGCCTCAATAATTAAAACTAAACCAAAGTGTGTCCTTGACAGTGAGTTGTAGTGGGGAAGACCACCTATATTTAACTCACATGCATCCTGTCAGCTCTTCAGTTTTGCTTAGTGAGAGTGTGGCCTATTGTTAACAGTTTTATTTTACTGCTTGATAGCTACAGCATCTTTATCATCTTCTAAAAGGAAGAACAGGAAGCAGAAATTTTAACAGCTGAATTGACGATTGAGATTTGAAGCAGACTTTTAAAGGGAGTAAAAGAGTCTTTGACAGCCAAAGTTTACTTGGGGAAAAAGTCAGCTATAATAGATATTAAAAGCAAAACATTTTTAAAATACTTAAAAATGTCAATAAAAGATTGGAATTTTAAACAGACTTTCAAAGGGAGAAAATGGGTCATCAACAGCTAAATCTGATGTAGGAAACTATCAGCCATAACAGATATTAAAAAAGCAAATATTAAAAAAAAATATTTTAAAGTTCGCACTGAAATTCAATTCATCTGATGGGCTTAGGCATTGCTGTTGGGTATTTGCTGCAATAAAGACAGCGATGTATGAGCAACAAACTGAATGCTATCTATATCAGCTACTCATGCTGAAAAGAGTGAAAGATCTGGCGGCAGAGAAACAAAGTTCAAAACTGGAGTGGCTGAAGGTTCCATTTATTCTGTTACTAATGAAATGTTAATAACAAGTCAGTGTTTTTGATAACCTTTTTTTGAGTCTCAAGAACAAAAATTTTTGAGTTTTCTGATTTTCTATTGTTGTTATTGTTGATCAGAATCTACGTCATTGCACTCCGGGCAAAACAACAGGTGCTCAGTCTCCCTCAGAAAATGTTGAATGCTAATTGTTCCTGTTGCGCACTGATTGTATACACTCCCCAGATGCATCCTTTCATTCGTTAATCCCTGCTAGTCTTACGCTTGATGCCAAATTCCAGCAATCTTACCCTTTCGAATTTTCTCAGAAATCCAACTATCCTTGGTTCCAATTAGTTCAGATTATCAATGCTCTACTGTATTTATTTTATAAGATGATATAAGCAAAATATATACAGCATATAAGGCACACTATGGGTTATGGAAGACATGCTGGGAAAAGTATATTACACTTTAAAGAATGGCTAGTGCTAATAAGTTGTTCTTAAACTATATATATATATATTAATAGTAAATAAATATTAGACGAACATAAAGGTATGTTTTCAGGCACTCGTAAGAAATAAAGAAGTAGAACACTAGACAACAGAAAAACAACAGACGTGAGTGGCTTACCCAGGACTCGAACCCAGGACCTTCCATGCGACAACCCCGCCTAGCTATGCAAGCGAATCACACTATCCTCCCTGCCATCTAGGCATCACCAAAAATGATGCTTCGATGACGGGTCACTAGTGCGAACCGCAAGACATAACACCGGAAATTTACCATGGGCAGTCCAGCCTATTAATGACGCAATCACTTCTGTTGTTCCCCTATTATACAGTATAGGTCAGTCCACACAAGACAAAGACCTTAATACTGTGTCTAGTAAATGATAGTAGACTAAGAACAGTAAGTACAGGACAGAGGGTAGGTTTTTGGTATTGTATAAACATTTATAACACATAAGGAAGGGAAACCCGAGGCCTGTAAACAGTAAATAAATATTAGACAAACATAAAGGTATGTTTTCAGGCACTCGTAAGAAATAAAGAAGTAGAACACTAGACAACAGAAAAACAACAGACGTGAGTGGCTTACCCAGGACCTTCCGTGCGACAACCCCGCCTAGCTATGCAAGCGAATCACACTATCCTCCCTGCCATCTAGGCATCACCAAAAAAAAAATGATGCTTCGATGACGGGTCATTAGTGCGAACTGCAAGACATAACACCGGAAATTTACCATGGGCAGTCCAGCCTATTAATGACGCAATCACTTCTGTTGTTCCCCTATTATATATATTATATATTAATAAGAGTAATAGTTGTAGTACACAATGAAAAAAAAAACTGACCAGGTGATAGCATTACAAGGCAGTTCTTGCACTGGAACTCCCTGGGTGAGAGAAATAGATGGAGACAAAAAAAAAAACAAGAAAGGATTTGGAAGACATGGAAAGATCTTGAACGGATGGCACAGGACACAGGAAGGCTTGGCATAAGCTTGTTGAAGGTCTAACCTCCATGAGGATCTGAAAGGTAATGGATAGTAGTAGTAGTAGCAGTAGCAGTAGCAGCAGCAGCAGCAGTAAAGAAGTTAAGAAGATTGTACTCTTACATCAAAGTCACTTACAAAAAGGAACATGATGTAGCCAAAAGGCTACAGACTTTTATAAATGGGTGCTTGCATAGGAAAGAAGTGAAGTGGTATGACAAGATTATTAATGTGGAACTGATGACAAGAACCGGATGAGCATCAGTGGAACTAGAGATGAGAAGAAGACGCTGGTGATGGATAGGACACACATCAAGGAAACCTGTTGATAGCATCACAAGGCAGTCCTTGTTCTGGAATCCCCAGGTAAAGAGAGGGTAGATGAACACATGGACAAGAGAACTGGGGACAGACATGGACAGACCTGATGGCACAGGACAGGAAGGCTTGGAGTGTAGTTGATGACATGTGCTCCACAGGGAGCTGCAAGATAATGATGATAATAAAGACTTGACATGACAATAAAGACACTGACATGACATGCAATGACAATAAAGACACTGACATGACATGCAATGACAATAAAGACACTGACATGACATGCAATGACAATACAGCCAATGACATGACATGCAACGACAATAAAGACATTGACATGACATGCAATGACAATACAGACATTGACACGACATGCAATGACAATAAAGCCACTGACATGACATGCAATGACAATAAAGCCACTGACATGACATGCAATGACAATAAAGCTACTGAAATGACACGCAATGACAATAAAGACATTGACATGACATGCAATGACAATACAGACATTGACATGACAGGCAATCTTTATCAGATGCAGGCTTTTCTGTTTTTGTTCAAACTATGAATAAATATGATTTTTAAAAAATGAAAGAGCAATGTGGCATTAAAAAGTGAGAACTTTGCCATTGTTTTTTTTAAGAGTTCATTTGTATTTTACATAGTATGGCTGTTAAGCACCACTCAGCAAATGGTGTTTAATAACGTCTGCACATAGAAAGACTAATAACGTCTGCACATAGAAAGAATTACCATTTGTGTATGACACAATACTGTTAAAAACATAAGCAAGAATAACATTTTTTTTTTTTCCAAGTGACATTTCTTTATGTTTTACTGAACACAAAAGTCACAAAGAAAATCTGTAATTTTAGTTAGTTTCCTGGGATATTTGTGATTCAACATGGTGAAATTGCTAACATACTGGCATAGGTTACTTAGAAGAAATCTTACATTTGGTCAAAAATACAAATTTTGAGCAGTTTAAAGTTCAGCTTACGCATCACTAACTGGCATAAGGTTCCTGTCAAAAGTAATTTTAAACACACTTAGTACGTACTTGAAAGTAGTGATCTAAATAGAAATATTGAAATAAAACTGAAATTATAATAATGAAAACAATTTTTTTTAAAAATATTAGATTTCTGACAAACTGTATTCAAACACCTGTAACCTTTCACAAACCGATTTAAATTTTTTTTTAAAAACTACTGCAAAGTTTTTGAAAGACTTTCTTCTAAAACCCAGTATCACACATATCTTAATGTCACAGCCATTTTCATCACAGCGCATCACTTTTATGCCATATTAAATATTATCAGAGGCTTTCAATGAAGAAATACCAACAAAAAAAAAAATCAAGAAACCAATATATCCAAGATATTCAGTACAAGTGCTGGCATATACAATATTTACAGAATCAATATCTTGTACAATTTCAAAATTTCCAGCCAATTGATTTTCAGTGGTTAAAAGAGGGTGGAAAATTCATATTCAGTGAGTCAGAGGATGAAAAATTCATCCTCAGTGGGTAAAGGAATGTGGAAAATTCATTTAAAGTGGATAAAAAAGGTGGAAAATTCATTTACAATGGGTAAAGGAGGATGGAAAATTCATTTACAGAGGGTAAAGGAAGGTGGAACATTCATTTTCAGTGATAAAGAAGTGTGGAAAATTCATTTAAAAAATTGGATACAAAAGGTGGAAAATTAATTTAGAGGGTAAAGGAGGGTGGAAAATTCATTTACAGAGGGTAAAGGAGGGTGGAACATTCATTTTCAGTGATAGAGGTGTCCAACCCATGATGAACCGCGACGTGCGACCTGGCCAAGGGGTGCTGAGCTCCAGCAGAAGCTATGGGGCTGCCGCGCCGACCTGGTAAAGACTGTGGACTTCGTCCTGGCGACAGGCCTGCAGATTTAGCATGACTACAAACTGAACGCAGAAGTGATAGAGGAGGGTGGAAAATTCATTTACAGTGGGTAAAGGAAGGTGGAAAATTCATTTTTAGGACTACAATTTGTGTCATTCTTTTTCTTAAAAATGCATTCATCCTGGTACATATCTTAACAATGTTCTCAGCATCATGCTGTTTATCTGCTGTTAGTAGAATGGTCAATAGTTGCTTTGTAAGTTTACAGGAAATGAGATTGTGTATAGGTTATCTTTCACAAATAGTTGGTTAAGCTTCAAATTCAGAATGATTTTCATCTGATCCATAATGGGCAGGCTTAGGAGGCACAACTGGTGGCTCAACAGGAGTGGATTTTGGTGACTTGTAGATGCTGTTGACCGAGTCCAAGTCTGAAGGCTGGTTGTTTTTTGGGCTGCTATATGGATGAGCTGAAATACAATTAAAAAATTATTTATCAAATGTGTCCTCTGAAAGTAAGAACAACATCTTATAGGAATCAGTACAACAGAGTGAATATAATGTTAATTTTCTGATGTCAAATATAAATAAAGTAACTACTTCTGACAGTGCTTTTTTAAATGTCATTTTAAAGTGTTCTTCAGAAAATGCTGCTGGTCAACCCGTTACAGCCCATGAAATAGTGCTAATATATACCATATAATATTCATGGATACGAAGACTCCTCATGACTGGATATTGTTGTTGTTGTTGTTTAACTAGGGCTACTGAGCTTCTTGCTCTTTTGCAGCCAATACCAAGTTGAAGACTCCTTGGCATTATCTACACTGTAGATCTAGGCTACGTATATCTTGGTCATATAATAAAAGAAGATGGCAGATGTGAAACAGAAATCAAGGAGAGAATAGGAATGGCCAAAGCTTCATTCAACAACATGAAACATATACTGACATCCAAACAGTTATCTCACAAATTAAAACTGAGAATCATAAAGTGTTATATATATTCTGCATTTCTGTATGGTGCAGAAACATGGACGATGAATAAGCCTTTGGAAGAAAGAATTGAGGCTCTTGAAATGTGGATATATAGAAGAATGGGGCGTATCTCATGGAAAGAGATGAAAACAAATAAGGAGGTCCTAGAAAATCTAGGTATGAAAAGAGAACTAATGAGAGAGGTCAAAGTTCAGCAGCTAAAATACTTTGGCCACATAAAAAGGCATAACACCTTGCAGAAGACCATAACAGAAGGGAGAGTTGAAGGCAAATGTGCAAGGGGAAGACAGCGCTATAAGTGGGAAGATAACATCAAGAGATGGACAGGAAAGAGTCTATCAGAGTGCACCACCAAGACAAGAGACAGAAGATGTTGGAGATCCATTACAGCCAACCTTCGTTGTGGAGATGGCAACTGATGATGATGAGATCTAGGCTTTTCCTGTGGCTTTTCTACCATTCCGAAAAATGTTCAGTTGAAGTCGTGAGCTCCAGTTTATGCAGCTTGGCTTCCATTTAAAGGATTGTTATATCTGGTCCCAAGCTAGAAGGAAGAAGCGTATGGCATACTGTGCATTCCCCATCAACCAAGGGGGCTCTATAAATATACAGAGCTAAAATACTGTGCTCTGGTTCTGGGCTCTCCAAAGTAATGCCATGTCCTACAGAGAGCCATTTCCCAGCTCCCCTTATCTATTATGGGTCCATAGTAAGACCTCCTGCATGCAGCCAACCAGGTAAAAGCCAAAGTTATGTCTGGGGCTCAAGTGACTTGTCCAAGCTGATAAGCAATGCTGGGTTCTCAACATGTTTCACCATAGGGGAAATCCCTGGAAGTGTGTGGATGACTTCAAGAGTCAATGAGGGTGTAATTAGCCTCACAGACAGAGGTTCACTTCCACATCTGTATACTAAAGCACTGAGCTTAGCTGGTGGTCATATAAGGATGACTCCAGATATGCCTCTATGCATCATGACTGGATATGGATTCTTCTTCTTTGTTCATCCTGAAAAGGGCGTTTGTTGCGTTGCGTCCGTTTACAGCAAAGCTGCGATATTTGCGCCTTTCGGCTGACACAACCGACTTCAGCACGGCATTTTTGGGACCGGGTTAGCCTTCCCTCTTCGATCCCTACTCACTCAGCCAGACTGCAGTGATACAGCCTGTTTCCAGGACCACCACTTGGAGGTGGAGTAGGGTCTTGGTCAGCTCTAGTTCACTGACCCTGATGCAAGCAGTCTAGCTATGGGTCGCTAACTGCATTCCTCACTGTTGACGCGTCTTAGGTCCCAGATATGGATTCGAAGTGCCTCTGATTATCATCCTTAGTTGCATTACCTATCAATTCCTTCTACAACATTTATGTGTACTGGTAGAACAAATGTGTAAGTCATGTAGACTAATGTAAACAGATGAGAAATACTAACTACTACTACTTATTCTTCTCCCCTTTACACTCCTTAAGGAGAATGTGACTGCCACAGCAGTTTGCTCCCATGCAGGAAGCCTGTGCCAAAGTACCTTTAAGGCTCTTGCAGTGATGGTGTCTGTAGCAATTTTTTAAAATGGTGTAGTTGTCATACCCATGAACACCTTTACCTTAGTTGCCAGGTGGAAGTTGTGGTTCTAATTTTTTTTTATGTGTCTCCTCAGGGAATGACAAAGAATAATGACAAGTACTTCTGATAGTTGCTGTTTGTTTAGTCATGCTGATTCCAGATCTTCCTTCACTGTTTCTACTTTTGTTATTTTTTTTTTCCTCAGTCTTTCCCATTGTTACCAGGCTTTCTAAAGTTTCCATACCAAATGCTGCATGGGGCCGATGCATTTTCCTTATCTTCTATTCCCTTGTTTTAGATGTGATAATCTATTATTGTTGTCCTAATGTTTTCTTATCTGATTTCTTCATTGACCATAGTATGCCTAGCATTTTCCTCATAAACCTTATTCTTGTCATTGTAGCTGATTTTTCTGTATGTTTCTTTGCTGTCCAAGATTCACATCTATACAATACAGGTTTTATACACTTGTTACAAGACCCTTTTTCCCATTTCCATTTCTTAAGCTGCATGTTTGATTTCACAGGCAACATAAAAAAAATATATTAATCAAAATTACAGTCTGCACACAAAGCTTACCTTCATCTACACTGAGGGACACATAGCTTACCTTCATCTACACTGAGGGACACATAGCTTACCTTCATCTACACTGAGGGACACATAGCTTACCTTCATCTACACTGAGGGACACATAGCTTACCTTCATCTACACTGAGGGGAAGTGCTGAAGCCGGATTCTCATTTTCCTCATCAGTGTCATCAGAATTCTCCATAGATGCAGCGATTTCATTCAAGTCTTGGTAGTGGGCTTCTTCCGCTGGAGATAGAGAAATATTCAATGAGAAATATTCAGTGAGCTTATAATGTCCATGATGAAGATTCTGGAGACCCCACTGAATTTTAATGATACTGATACTGACTATGGCTAGCAGCGCAAATGAGCATTGAATTCATGCAGGTTGTATGTGGGCATACAAATTTGTTCTTATAAGTAGCATTTCATTCATTCATTCATCACCCTTCAACTCCCCCAGGAGCATAGGCCTTCTGCAAACTTATGCCACGTCTTACTGTCCCGTGCCATCAGCTCAAGGTTTTGCCATGTCAACTTTATCTCCTTCATGTCTGTCTCCAGTTCTCTTCTCCGTGTGTTTTTTTGGTCTTCCTCTAATTCCCTTATCCTGGGTATTCCAGAACAAGGACTGCCTGGTAATGCTATCAGCAGATTTCCTCAGTGTGTGTCCTATCCATCTCCAGCATCTTCTTGTAATCTCTCATTCCACTGGCACCTGGCTGGGTCTTGTCATCAGTTCCACATTAGTGATCGTGTCGTGGCATTTCCTACTTCTATTCTATGCAAATACACATTTATTAGTAATACAGCACACGTTTATTCACTGAAAGCCTCATGGGGAAATGGAGATGTTAAGTTATCTGACTAAAATTAATTGAAAATATCTGCTCTGCAACACATCACACTGTATAGTAAGAAATGACTAGATAATGGACACATATGTGATAATTAACGTATGTACAGACACACACACACATATATATATATGCATGCACAAACGTGCCCTGTGTTAGTTCCTGGGGGCCGCTGATGAGATCAAGAAATAATAGCACTACTGCTCCCACAGGGATGTCATATAAGGTGACTATGAGGTTGTGTAAGGGGCTAGCAACTTCATTACGTAAAACACATTGCCACAGAAACCACAACTACAACAGTATCAAAATGCTTAATGCAGGCTTCCTGCAAGGGGACCAGCTGAAGGGGTAACGCTATGCTCCATAAGGAATGACAAGGAAAATGAATGAATGCACGCCCACACACTCACACACACTCACATACACAAGATCTTACTTGATGGCTGTTTCTCGAGAGTGCTGTTCAAGCTGCTGAAACTTGAGTAAAGGTTTTCCTTTGCCGGCTCACTTCTCACGATTCTTGCAACCATGTCTAAGTAGCGTTTGTCCTTGGCAGACGTGACCGGTGTCAATCTGCACAAGAATTTTGTCACAGTTGAAAAGTACAGGTCAGGTTTTATAAAAATTTGTTTTCCTCTCAGTTCTAGGAAACAATTTTTTTTTTTTCAGTTTCAATTTTTTTCTTTAACCCAAAATTTTTATTCCAGTTCTTCACTGACAGCAGATATTGTTTATTGTTGCTGATCACAAATGACATCACTCCACTTTAAGCAAAACCCATAGGTGCTCAGTCTCCCTCAGCAAATGTCTATGGGTATGAATGCCCATTGTTCCTGTAGCACGATGGTTGTACATACGAGGATGCATCCTCTCATACGTCCATTCCTGCTAGTCTTGAGTATGATGCCCAATCCCAACAGTTTTAACCTTGTTGATTCATCTATTGCATTGTCATTCTCCAACCAGTTATTGTTGGAAACATTTAACCATTCTTCGATGTTGAATATAGAACATGCATTGCTACATATAAAAGGAAAAAATATTAACAGTCACGAAGCTTGCATCTGTAGAATCATAAATTAACAGCATAAAATGCAGCTGCTTATAAATTTACACTGTCGGCAGCAACACTAAACAAACACAGGAAAGAAGAAAAAAATTTAAGGACTCCATAGAAATCTGAACAAGTAAACTTCATTTGATAACATACCACCCTGCCACTGGAAGATCTGGGGGGGGGGGGGGGAAAAACATTTAACAGTTGATAACACCAAAGTTAAACAAGTTTATACCTCATCAGTATTATTTATGGAATATTACACATGGAATTCGAGACCAGGATTTGGAAGATCCACAGAGTAACTTAATCAGATTAGCCTGACCAGTAGCATCCTAAGGGGGGTGCGAGGGAGTTGATAGCCAGGAGGGGATGCCATTTGACACTATGCTGTACTGTTTAAAAATCTACTTGCAAGCATAATGCATTTTTCTGTGTTTATTTATAGGGGGAGGGGGCCAAAGGAAGGATCCACCCAGGGTGCTAAATACTTTAAGTATGCCATCTGTCTTTGACAATTGGAATGGGTAATGAATGCACTTCTTTTACCAACATTAGGTTACCAATGCCAAGTCTGAACATTAACAAACGAATACAAATAGCAAAATTTGCAATATGAGAGTCTCTCAACAACAGCAAAACACCACTGAAAGCGACAAGGATAAAGTGGCTTGCCCACACTGAGGATTGAGTCAAGCAATTAGCCACACAGACATACAACATCAAAATGGAAGAAATTTTAAAAACATGCAGAACCTCAGAAAGCTAGCTTGATGGGTGGGTGAACAAAAAAAAAAAAAGTACAATGCCTGTATTACCCTAATTACATAGCAGTTTGGGAACTAAAAAAGAAAATAAGACAACAAACATTAGAATGACCAAAGAACACTTGACCTTGTATTGACACTTTACCTTGTATTGACACTTTACCTTGTATTGTGTTAATGTGTGTTACAAGACACACTCAAAAGTGTCAGTTTTAATTTTCTTTTCCTTGTTATCTCACCTTGGTGCTTCTTGAGTCTTGTCATCAGTGATTGTGAATACAGGCTCATTTGTTGAGAGCTTCTCATTCTCTGTGAATGTGGCCTGAAGTGGAGGCTGCTTGAATCAATATTAATAATAGAATAATTTCATGAGATTCAATATTATCTCCACCATCAACATCACAGCACCATTACAATAATTGTCACTGCCATAAAATGTACAGATTAATTTTATCTTTACCATCATCACTGTAATCATTAAGAACAGTGCATGCCACACAGACTAGCTCTGGAGGCAAATTTATTTAGAGTTCAGATAGCAGCTTCTCAAGTATTTAGTTACCCACTTTTTTTCCTTCCATTTCCATCATGCAGAAACACAGATTCTATTCTTTAAATAAACAACTTTGCTCAGCCAGAATCAGACCACCATATTTCTTCAGAACTATATTAATGTCATATATCTTATCATTGAGTCCTTTTGCTTTTCTTTCTTGAAGACTTGCATTAGTAGCTAATTTGACTGCATTTTAATGAGGTGACCGGAGCCGTGGTAGCGCAGTGGTTAGTGCACTGGCTTCCTAGTTCAGTGGTCCATGGTTCGATCCCCAGTTAAGGTGGGATTTTTTTTTAGAATGCTAATAGCTCCAGGGTCGACCCAGCCTCTTGAATTGGGTACCAGACCAACTCTGGGAAGGTTAAAGTGGTCGGCGTGATGCTGACCACATCACCCCTAGTGTGCCGATGGTCAAGAAAATATGGGCCTAACACCATATTTCCAATATGCCTCAATGAGCGTGTAACGGGATCCTTTACCTTTACCATTTTACCTAATGAGGTGACCAAGTTATTCCATTATATGTATCTTTATGTCCTTGATTATTTTGTGCAACAACTCTTTGTCAATGAAGTAAGAAAGAGAGTTCTTCAGTGTTTGTTAGAACCAATCCTGACATATGGAAGTGAGTCATGGACAATTAGTAAACAAGTAGGAAAAGCATGTCAGGCCACAGAAGAGTGCTGGAAATGCCATGGACAGCTAGAGTGAGTAGTGAGGATGTGTTGAGGGAGGCCAATGTACAAAGGAAGTTTACTGCTCAGGTTAGAAGGAAGCAGTCCGTTTTCTTTGGGCATGTTGTGAGAAGAGGGAAGCTAAAGTGTATCGTGACAGCAGGAAAGATAGAGGGAACAAGACACAGAGGATGCCAGAGAGAGAAGACTCTGGGCAGTTTGACATGGTGGCATAGAAAGAAGTCAACAACATGACTGATCATTAGTACTGTAGACAGGAAGTTGTGGAGAGACATGATCACCTATGCCATCAGGCATGGTCCTTGAAGATGTCCTTAATTAAAGTCATCATTATTCATCTTTTCACTCCGTATGTAACATTGAGTCACCATAGAAATCGGCCTCCTTGTAGTCTGCACTAAAAAACTTTTTTTTTTTTTTTTAAATGAAGGAAAAGATTATTCCATTCAACCTCTGAAAGGTTATAATTTGGATATACAATGTGGCTAATTCAAGACAGTAATTTTGATTTCCAACATCTGAGTTTGGCATAATTTGGTCCCTCCTATCAGTCCAAATAGAGTAAATCAAAAAGTGTCAAATTGTGTGAAAGTGGATGTGTGTGTGTCATCCCCTGTCCCAAATTGGCAGTTTCACACCTGTCATGTTGTTAACAAGATAGAGGGTGGGGAATATCTGGGATGACATTCTATTTCCTATTCATCTGTCATCAATACAAATTACTAGAACCTCACTTTTCCCACTTTACCCTCACTAATCCTTATATATAAATTTTTTTTCCTGTTATATACTGTTTTACAACACTTCACAGTTCGCTAGGTCTATTTATTCTCAATACCAGTTCTACAGTTATGGATGAATTGCATGCCTATAAATAATGTACTAACGGTATTCTATGTTGTTCATACTTTCTACATTTTAATAGGAAATGCTCTATATTATTTTCTTGTAGACACTCGGCACAGTGAGGTTCTTCTATTCTAAGAAAGCCCATTCCCAGTTGTAGTCAAAGTAGTTTCTTACTGCTAGGAAATTTTTAATTCTCTAAATACCTGACATATTCTTATTGGAGCCCTGAACAACTTTAATACATGTCTACCCTTCCAACTTCCATCCCAAGCTAATACATGTCTACCCTTCCAACTTCCATCCCAAGCTAATACATGTCTACCCTTCCAACTTCCATCCCAAGCTAATACATGTCTACCCTTCCAACTTCCATCCCAAGCTACTGTCCATTAATCACGCACTAAAATATTCATGTGCTCTTTCAGCAATAGTTTCTGTTGCAATTAGTTTCACATGATGAGGTTGCTGACCTGAAGCAGAACCTCTCATAAGTTGCCTCATATGACATGCCACAGAGACACCCTCCCCTCCCATAAAAAAAAAAAACAAACATGGGGCTTTGATTAAAGCACATGAAGTTATATAATTTACATTTCTTTTGTCTCCACATTTCTTGGCCTTATTTACGACACTACACTATTTACGTTACAATTATTACTTTTAAATATTTATCAACTAAACACATTTTTTATTTTCCTTAATTGACATGTCCATGTTTGTTAAAGTTCAAGGCCTTTGAATTTGAAAGAAACACCATTACAAGATGTAGAATGACGTACACATATCTTGGCAGCAATATAGACAAAGTTGGAGGGACAGACAGTGATATCAAAATAAGAATACAAAAAGCAAGAGGAGCTTTCATTGCATTGGGAAATATATGGAGATCAAGAGAAATCTAATCCAACACAAAAATAAGAATCTTCAACTCAAATGCCAAGTCAGTACTATTATATGGCTCTGAAACATGGAGATTAACAAAAACAACAACCAAAAAGCTATGACTTTCATAAATGGGTGCTTGCATAGAATAGAAGGATTAAAATGGTATGACAAGGTTACCAATGTCATGACAAGAACCAGAGAAGTGCCAGTGGAATAAGAGATGAGAAGGAGACGATGGCGATGGATAGGACACACACTGAGGAAATGGTTGATAGCATTACAAGGCATTCTTTGTTCAGGCACCCCCAGGGCAAGAAAGGCAGAGGTAGACCAAGAAGCATGTGTTTGTTGAAGGCCTATGCTCCTTGGGGAGCGGAGGGTTATGAATGAATGAATGAAACACTATTTTGAGGACAAATTACCTGCTTGTTTTCTGAAACCACCAGGTTGTTATCTCTGACGCCATTGTACACATTATTCTCAAAGGCTAGTCTGTCAGGATTAAATTCACTTCTGCGACTGACAGCTTTCTGCTTTCTAAAAATAAATTAAAATGTGAAAACAGTCAAACTTGCAGCCAGACTTACAGAAGGAAAACAAATGTTTAGCCCACAGAAGCAAGAAATATAAAAGTATAGTATCAAAGCCAGTCTAAGAAAAGAATTCAATGAAGCAAATCAATATTAGGATCAACTTAAGTTTCTCTGCAAACAAGCACAGACAACAAACAAAAAGAATTCATGAAAAACGCCTTCAGTAGCAAGACAAATAAATAAAACTTCCTACAAGGAACTGCTCATGTCAATCATAACAAAAATAATTAAAAATAGCTTTTCTTTTACATTTATATTTGTTATTTTTCGTCAAATGAATATCTAAAACATCCTACAGGCAAGAGATGACAACAACTAGTAATTCACCTTTGCTAGATGACAATATTCATGTGTAACAAAATGTATGACACAAAGAGTAAGTCAACAGTTCTGAGGTATACTTAGAAAGAAACAGCAGGCAAGCCTTGCGATATTCAAGCCAATGAAAAACATGATGTATGAATAAACATATACTCCAAAACAAAAACCATGGTGATATCATGAGAAGAAAGAAGGCATCAGATTAAGCTGGGAGAACAGGTCCTAGAGTAGGTCAATCACTTTAAATACCTAAGAGCTATCATAGACTGGAAGGGAGGCATCAAAGAAGATTTGGCTACCCGAACAGCAGCAGCAGGGAGACTTTTTCAGGCAATAAATCGAGGATTCCTCAGCAAAAGAAAGGTTGGCAAGAAGACAAAGATGGCTGTTTACCGTTCCACCTATGTCCCAGTCTTGATGTATGGATGCGAGTCATGAGCAAAGACTACAACCCATAAAAGCTAGATCTAAACATCAGAAATGGGGTTTTCTGATGAAGGTGGTTGAAGTAACAAGAAGAGACATGGTCTGCAACCAGATGATACGTCAAGGCCAAAAAACTCAGCCCCTGCAGGTCCAAGTAGAACAGTCCCAACTACGATGGTTTGGCCATGTCTGCAGAGTTAAAGAAGATCGGCTACCATGACAAGCATGGGAAACTAAGAGCCAGGGATCCAGACTTCAGGATGACCCAGAGTCCGCAGGGAGGACAACATTAGACAATCTTTGAAGGACCGAGGACTAGAATAGAACCAAGCCAGGAGGAAGACAGCCGAAAGTATAGTATGGCGCTTTCTCTTCCAAATCTCTACACCACACTGTAGAAGAGGAACGACTAAGTAAGTAAGTATTTTTCATCAAATAAATTTCTAAAACATCCTACAGGCAAGAGATGACAAAAACTAACATGCCACTCTTAATTCAACTTTGCTGGATGTCAATATTCATGCGTAATAAAATGTATAACACAAAGAGTTAGCCATCAGTTCTGAGGCTAAAAGCACAATAGTTGTCCACATATTTAGAAAGAAACAGCAGACAAGCCATGTGATATTCAAGTCAATGAAAAACAACTGAATTAAGACGTGTGAATAAGCATATAAACTAGCAACATAAATCTACTTTATTGCAAAACTGCAATCATCATCAACACTTTTCAGCTCCCAGTGAAATAAAAATATGAATACATAAAACAAGAAGAGTTTTAATTAGAAACCACACGAAATCAAGGCCAACACAAAAATAAGAATTTTCAACTCAAATATCAAGACAATCTTTTTGTATGACTCTGAAACATGGAGAACAAAAAAAAAAAAACCTACAACCAAGACAGATGTTCATAACAGAGTGCTTGTGCAGCACAGCAGGACTAAAAAGGTATGACAAGAAGACCAACTTGGACGTAATAAAAAGAGCTGGACAAATACGAGTGGAACAAAATGTGAGGAAAAGATGTTGGCACTAGACAGGACACTGAAGAAACAGCTCATAGCATGAAAAAGCAGTACTGCTACTTGAATTCCTAGGATAAAAGAAATACAGGAAGACCCACAAATATATGGAGAAGAGAACTGGAGATATACCTAAAAAAGGATAAAGTAAGCATGAAAAGAACTTGAATGGATGGCACCGACTAGGTGGGCTTAGCATGAACTGATCAAAGGCCTATGCTTCACAGGGAGCTATATGGTAATGATGATGATTACACATCTCTAAACTACTGCCAGCATTATCACCTTATACTATTTATTCCACATATTCAGAACCCTCATCAGCAAAGCCAGCTTCATTGCTGATAAGAAAACATGAGAAACGTATAATAATTTTTATAAGCAAAGAAAACTAACCTGCGTCTGTGTCGTACAACCAGGCATATGACAATGATAGCAATGATGATAAGAACAAGTATTGGTATCAGAATTGCATACCAGTATCGGAATCCAGATTCGTTAGCCTGCAATGGGAAATGTACGTACAGTTAGAAAGTTAAAATATAGTTTAAAATATTTTTATAAACCAGCCATAGCACAAAAAAGTACTATCTCATGACTTATTTAGCATACAAAGCAGTCTTGTAAAACAGTCAAGAAGTTTCCCCACTGGGTTGTAACCAAATTTCAATACCACTATACAGCGTGCCATGCAGCTTTCAAGAACCCACAACTGTATATTAGTTTTCATCAGTGAATGTAGTTTACTGTAGAATACTGTAGTTTACTTTTCCTCACTGAACCCACAACTGTAGTTTAGTTATCAGTGAACCCATTACAGTAGTTTAGTTGTCCTCACTGAATCCACTACTGTAGTTTAGTTTTCCTCATTAAACCCATTACAGTAGTTTAGTTGTCCTCACTGAATCCACTACTGTAGTTTAGTTTTCCTCATTAAACCCACAACTGTAGTTTTGTTTTCCTCATTGAACCCACAACAGTAGTTTTGTTTTCAGTGAACCCACAACTGTAGCTTAGTTTTCCTCATTAAACCCACAACTGTAGTTTTGTTTTCCTCATTGAACCCACAACAGTAGTTTTGTTTTCAGTGAACCCACAACTGTAGCTTAGTTTTCTTCATTAAACCCACAACTGTAGCTTAGTTTTCCTCATTAAACCCACAACTGTAGTTTAGTTTTCAGTGAACCCACAACTGTAGTTTAGTTTTCCTCATTAAACCCATAACTGTAGTTTTGTTTTCCTCACTGAACCCACAACTGTAGTTTAGTTTTCAGTGAACCCACAACTGTAGCTTAGTTTTCCTCATTGAACCCCTACTGTAGTTCAGATATCAGTGAACTAACTATTGTAGTTTAGTTTTCCTCACTGAATCCACTACTGTAGTTTAGTTTTTCTCATTGAACCCACAACTGTAGTTTTGTTTTCCTCACTGAACCCACAACTGTAGTTTAGTTTTCAGTGAACCTACTACTGTGGTTTAGTTCTCCTCACTGAATCTTTCTTCTTCGTACACTCTCAGACTTCCACTTCAATGTTTTCAAAGAAAGCAGTTGTCAGTTTGAGGCTATTTGAATCTATGTAGAGCTTTTCCATGAATGGTACTAGTGTCAGCCATATGCACGTTCTCTGCTCCGTATATGTTGGGCAACTTTGAAGCAAATGTTCAGCAGTCATTTTATCAGTGCCACAGTTACACAGTTCGGTAGTTCCTATCTTTAGCTTGTTGAATAGATGGTATCTCAATCTGTTGTGGCCAGTGCAGAGTCTGAAGATTACTACTTGTTCTCTTCTGTTGAGCTGGTAGTATGCAGCATTTTGTGTGTGACCTGGATGCTTTACATCCCATTTGTTTCTTTATCTGATTCTGATAACATTCTTTGCCTTCTCAAAAGTTACGCTTGCATCAGGCTGAGGTAGATTTCCACCTTCCTTTGCCAATCTGTCAGCCTCTTCATTGCCGGTGATGTTACAATTATATGGAATCCATTGGATCACAACACTTTTGAATCGTTGACATAGTTCGTGGAGCATTATTCTGAAGTCATCTAGGTCTGTATTATTTTGGCTTTTCCACGCTGCAATTACTAACTGTGCATCGGTAAAGAAAGCAACTTTCTCTGTGCTTTCTTCTGTCATTATAACATCTGCTGCAGTTTTCAAGGCATCTGCCTCTGCTCTGAAGTTACTTGAGAATTGTCCTGTTGTCACTGACAGCTTTGTTTGTGCACCAGTGCTTAAGGGCAGAAAGACACCTCCACCTCCATTTTCTGTTGCATTTGTTGCTGACCCATCTGTGTATGCATGGGTCCAGGTGTTGCAGGGGTAATGTTTCTCTACATATTTTGTCGCTATAGATTTTCTCTCTGTTGCAGTCTGGCTCTTTTTTCTTTCAATTCTAGGAATGTGTTCTACCATTTCAGGGAAACAATGTTGTTTCCAAACTGGAAGCTTGTGTGCAGTGTAGATGGGTTTAATAGTTGATACTGCATTTATGGAAACTGCTCTCATATGTGGTTTGGTTGATTCTACAAAGTTGCTTCATTTGAGTCTTTGCCTTCTAAGAGCATTCATTTTATGGCACATTGGATGGTCTGTTAGTCTCTTGAATTCTTCAGCTAGTTGCTGAGCCCTGCTCTCTCTTCTATCCTCCACTGGCTGGAGGCATGTAATCTTTTCGAGTTCTTTTATAGGTGTTGTCTTCATGCCGCCTGTTATAATTCTCACTGGTGGATTTTGGAGTCAGATGATTTTATTGAAGTTTGACTTAGATGCTGTTGCCCATGCTGCAATGCCATTCTCTAGAACTGGTCTCCCTCGCCCTGTGTATAACATCTTTAGCACTCTCTCATCTGCACCCCAAGTTGTTGCAGCACGTTTTTTCATGATTGTCATTCTTTGCCTTGCTCTCATTCGGTTTCTGTCAACTTGTTTTTTCCAAGTCAGACGGCGACCAAAAGTAATGCCTAGGTATGTGTGGATTTTCATTTAAATGTAGATTTTCTCCGTTTAGCTCTAGTTTGGAGCTCTGTGGTTTATGCGAGAGGGTACATTGTTTTCCCTTCATTTATCTTCATGAGCAATGTTTTGGCCCACCCTTCCAGTGATGTTAGTGCTTGCTGCATCCGAATGTTCGCAGTAGTGATATAGTCTTCAGAGATTCCACTGAATCCAATACTGTAGTTTAGTTTTCTTCACTGAATCCACAATTATAGTTTAGTTATTCTTGTGAGACTGTCTCCTAAATTTTCATATTAGCTTCAGACGTTTACATGTGGAACTGATGACGAGAACCAGATGAGTGCCAGTGGAACAAGAGATGAGAAGATGATGCTGGAGATGGATAGGACACATATTGAGGAAACCTGTTGATAGCATTACAAGGCTGTCCTTGTTCTGGAATCTGCAGAGTAAGTGAGGTAAAGGGAGACCAAGGAAGAGAACTGGAGACAGACATGAAGAAGATGTTAAAAGATCTGAAGCTGATGGCACGGGACAGGAAGACTAGGCATAAGTTTGTTGAAGGCCTAAGCTCCTTGATGAGCTGAAGGGTCATGATGATGCAGACGTTTAACTGAAATAATATCAGAAAGATGAAGAGGCAGAATGCATTCCTGATACACCAAATTGCTAATTAACACAAGCTATGAATTTATGGCTGTCCTACTATGAGTATGTACATGGGGCTGGCAACTTTATTATGTAAAACAAATTTCCACAGAAACCACCGATGCAAGAGAATGTGAAGGCTTGGTGCAGGCTTCCTGCAAGGTACTGGCTAAAGAGGCGGCACTGTGCTTTGTAAGGAGCGCAATGGAAAATGAAGCTAAATATATAACAATGACAGGTTGATGCGTAATAGAAATAAAAAAAAACTGCTAAAATAACTGGGCAGGTTTACATGTATCAGAAACAAGGAACTACTACAATATGTGGAGAGATTCATACATATTGAAAGAAAAGAACTATGAAACTTCACATATATAAAAAAAAAATGCTATGAATATGTGATATTTGGAAGTTCTTAAATTTAAAAAAAACAAAGAAAGAAATAATGTAACAAAGAAACATCCAAAGAAATAAATAAATAAACAAATAAACACAGACGGTGAAGAATATGTTGCATGTGTAAGTTCACACAAAATGAAAAAAAAAAAAAAATAGGTTAGTCTTTGTGACTTTTGGATATTTGCACAGACAGAAAAAAACGAAGAGAATTGTTATGAGTTATTGAACTTATAGGTAAAAAAAACTGCTGTGAATATGTGTGGCATATAGAGGTTCACAAAAATAAACTGCAATGAACATGTGCTATTTAAGCCATGTAAATATGCAGCAGTAAGGCTTTCAGTTGCATTATTTGAATAATGAGAGCAAGCTTGTAATTAATGGATAACTTAGCATGAAATAAAACAATATCTGTGATTTATCTCAAACCTAAATGTTTCTTCTGCGAATAATTTTTAATTAAATTTTCAATGTAGCACTTTTGAGAGCACCTTTTACTTTCTATCATCTCTCCACTGATCAATTTTCTTTCATGGACCTTACATTTGTTAAAAACAAAATTTTTTTCAAAAGCACTTTAAATCTATTAAAGTAATTTAAATATAAAAAAGAAACAGTATAGCACATTGACAACAATTTAAGCCTGAATTCCACTTACAGAACCTTGAATCTGGCTTGTGTAGTTACCTTCAACTGACTCACCAGCTGTTGTTGTTGCATCTGACAGACAGAAGAACCAGTTTGAATCAAAACTAATACATTCAGATTAAAACATGAGAGTTGGAAAGACAGAACCAGTAAATGTATGAATAACGTACTAAGCGGACGGTATATTTTTAAACATTGTACTTTTAACCATTTCCAACAATTAGAAACATACTTTCCTATTTAGCCCTGTAACCTGTTTATATAAATACAACTGTTCAAGGTGGTATAAAATTGTTGTATAGATACAACTATTCAAGGTGGTATAAAATTGTTGTATAGATACAACTATTCAAGGGGGTATAAAATTACGTATTTTTAGAAGTGATTTTTTGTATCATGATAGCATTTCATCATCACAATTGTTTTATATTTTTAAAGAAATGTGAGTGTCATCTTCCCCCACCTCCCTTTTCCCCAGTTATTTTGGAGTAACTTTTTAACATTATAAAACAAGCAAAAAAAAAAAATAATTAAAAAAAAATAAATGTAAAAATACGGTAGAGACATTGTGTGCTGCATGGCTAATTGCTAGCACTTTAAAAAAAAAAAAAATTAGGTAAAGGTTGTCCCGTAGCAGATAGTGTCATAGAGGATTCCTGAATAAGTACTGCCTTGTAATGCTATCGGCAGGTTTCATTAATATGTACACTCTTCAACACCCACATTTTCTTCTCTTCTCTTGATCCACTGGCACTTTTCTGGTTCTTGTCTCTAGTTCCACATTGGAGACCATTTCTCTGGTTCTTGTCACTAGTTCCATGTTGGTGATCAATTCTCTGGTTCTTGTCTCTAGTTCTACATTGGTGATCAATTCTCTGGTTCTTGTCTCTAGTTCTACATTGGTGATCAATTCTCTGGTTTTGTCTCTAGTTCTACATTGGTGATCAATTCTCTGGTTCTTGTCTCTGGTTCTATATTGGTGATCAATTCTCTGGTTCTTGTCTCTAGTTCCACATTGGTGACCATTTCTCTGGTTCTTGTCTCTAGTTCCACATTGGTGAAAATTACTCTGGTTCTTGTCCCTAGTTCCACATTGGTGACTAATTCTCTGGTTCTTGTCTCGTTCCACATTGGTGACCATTTCTCTGGTTCTTGTCTCTAGTTCTACATTGGTGACCATTTCTCTGGTTCTTGTCCCTAGTTCCACATTGGTGACTAATTCTCTGGTTCTTGTCTCGTTCCACATTGGTGACAATTTCTCTGGTTCTTGTCACTAGTTCCATGTAGGTGACCATTTCTATGCTTCTTGTCACTAGTTTCACATTGGTGATCAATTCTCTGGTTCTTGTCTCTAGTTCTACATTGGTGATCAATTCTCTGGTTCTTGTCTCTAGTTCTACATTGGTGATCAATTCTCTGGTTTTTGTCACTAGTTCCATATTGGCGATCAATTCTCTGGTTCTTGTCACTAGTTCCACATTGGTGACAATTTCTCTGGTTCTTGTCTCTAGTTCCACATTGGTGACCATTTCTCTGGTTCTTGTCCCTAGTTCCACATTGGTGACTAATTCTCTGGTTCTTGTCTCGTTCCACATTGGTGACCAATTTTCTGGTTCTTGTCTCTAGTTCCACATAGGTGACCATTTCTATGGTTTTTGTCACTAGTTCCATATTGGTGATCAATTCTCTGGTTCTTGTCACTAGTTCCACATTTGTGACCATTTCTCTTGTTCTTGTCTCTAGTTCCACATTGGTGACCATTTCTCTGGTTCTTGTCCCTAGTTCCACATTGGTGACTAATTCTCTGGTTCTTGTCTTGTTCCACATTGGTGACCATTTTTCTGGTTCTCTTCTCTAGGTCTATATTGGTGACCAATTCTCTGGTTCTTGTTTCTAGTTCCACATAGGTGACCATTTCTATGGTTTTTGTCACTAGTTCCATATTGGTGATCAATTCTCTGGTTCTTGTCACTAGTTCCACATGTGTGACCATTTCTCTGGTTCTTGTCTCTAGTTCCACATTGGTGACCATTTCTCTGGTTCTTGTCCCTAGTGCCACATTGGTGACTAATTCTCTGGTTCTTGTCTCGTTCCACATTGGTCACCATTTCTCTGGTTCTCGTCTCTAGGTCCATATTGGTGACCAATTCTCTGGTTCTTGTCTCTAGTTCCACATAGGTGACCATTTCTCTGGTTCTTGTCTCTAGTTCCACATTGGTGACCATTTCTCTGGTTCTTGTCTCTAGTTCCACATTGGTGATCAATTCTCTGGTTCTTGTCACTAGTTCCTCATTGGTGACCATTTCTCTGGTTCTTGTCTCTAGTTCCATATAGGTGACCATTTCTATGGTTTTTGTCACTAGTTCCATATTGGTGACCAGTTCCCTGGTTCTTGTCTCTAGTTCCACATTGGTGACCAATTCTCTGGTTCTTGTCTCTAGTTCCACATTGGTGGCCAATTCTCTGGTTCTTGCCACTAGTTCCTCATTGGTGACCATTTCTCTGGTTCTTGCCACTAGTTCCTCATTGGTGACCATTTCTCTGGTTCTTGTTTCTAGTTCCATATAGGTGATCATTTCTATGGTTTTTGTCACTAGTTCCATATTGGTGACCAATTCTCTGGTTCTTGTCTCTAGTTCCACATTGGTGGCTGATTCTCTGGTTCTTGTCTTTAGTTTCACATTGGTGACCAATTCTCTGGTTCTTGCCACTAGTTCCTCATTGGTGACCATTTCTGTGGTTCTTGTCTCTAGTTCCTCATTGGTGACCATTTCTCTGGTTCTTGTCTCTAGTTCCATATAGGTGACCATTTCTATGGTTTTTGTCACTAGTTCCTCATTGGTGACCATTTCTCTGGTTCTTGCCACTAGTTCCTCATTGGTTACCATTTCTCTGGTTCTTGTCTCTAGTTCCATATTGGTGACCATTTCTCTGGTTCTTGCCAATAGTTCCTCATTGGTAACCAATTCTCTGGTTCTTGTCTTTAGTTCCACATTGGTGACCATTTCTCTGGTTCGTGCCACTAGTTCCATGCTGGTGACCATTCCATACCATTTTGATCTCTCTATTCTAGGCAAGCACCTATTTATGAAAGTTTATAATTTCTTAGTTGCTGTTGTTGTCCATGTTTTAGAGCCGTACATTAAGACTGTCTTCACATTAGATTCTGATTTTTTGTTGGGCCTGATTATCTTTATTTATAAATTTTTTTTTTAATATATAAAAAAAAAAAACAAGCAATTGTATAGTGAGGTAGAAAATATTCTGAACATATCAAATTGTAGCATAATCAGCTTCCACCGCAACATTCAGTAGTAGATTATGTGGCTTCTGGGCAAGGTTTTACCAATAAGGGAGGTGATAGTTTAATAAAAGCAACGCTGACTAACATAACACATCCTGTATATCAGAAAAAGCTGCTTTCTCACAATCATCATTATCTTTTTTCTTTGAGCTCCTTATGATCCCGTTACAGGAAGCCTGCATCAAGCAGTTACATGTTCTTGCAGCGGTGGTTTCTGTGCACTTTGTTTTACATGATGAGGTTGCCAGCCTAATACACAACCTCATATTAGTTGTCTTGTACAACATGCCTGAGGTTGCAGTCGACCTTTTCTTTCTTTGTCTCTTCCAAGACCCTAGGGGACAACACCGGGACAGCACACAGCTGCTGTTTATTACAAGTTTCTGTTCTTTATTCATGACAGTTACAAATTTCAGTGGCAATTAGGTTCAAACCCTGATACTGATGGTACTAACATATATGTGGTAGTGATAACATGGTATTACCAGTATCAGTCACAGACTAAACAGTTGTTAGCTGCAGAAATACTATTGCTGTGACAGTAACGTTTTATTAACATACCAGCTATAATGGTTTCACACTGAATGCCAGTAGTTGGGTACAAACAGTTACAAGAATAGCTGCTATGATCAGCACTGAAAAAGAGATATCACAAGGTATTTTATTAATAGACATTAAAACAAAGGGAAGAAAATCACAAAGTAATTTTGTGAACAATAAAAAGAGAAATCAGAAAGTAATTTTAGAAGGAAATCACAAATTAATTATAAAGAGAAATTACGGAGTAATTTTATTAGTAGCTGATTTATACACTAATTGAAACGTAACTTTGTTTACCGCCTGTTAAAGAAGGAAACACAACTTAATCTGTCAACTTCAAACAAAGAGAAAAACTGCAAAGTAAATTTATTAGCATCTCATATATTATTTGAAAAGTTTTATGTAACAAAACTGAAACTTCTTTTAGACCAGTTTTAAACAAAAAAATTCCTGAAAAAATTGCCAGAGTACTTATAAATATGTAATAGTCACTGTAGTAATCCACTATTTAAAAAAATCAGGAGTAATAAAAAAAAGGCAACACTAGAACAAAGATCAGTAAAAGAAAAAGTTTATAAACGATACAAGCTTTATAAACTTGTGTTAACAAAAGTTGTAAAAGTTTATGTTTTTATAAATTTATATAAATACACTATTTCTAAGAAATGCCCACAAATCTTCTTCCTGTGTACCAAGTAAAGTGGGGATATAAGTGGGGAAGCAGAAAAGTAGTTTTGACTGATTGTTGACATAAATCAATACATCATTATATATAAAGCACTGTGTAAAATAAAACAACAAAAATTTAAACTGATGAAAACAAATAATCAAATAACATAATTAATGAACCAATAACTCACAAATACATTTATAGCGTATTTCAGTGTAATAAAAAGATGTACAACAGTACATAGCTACTGACAACAGTTCTTAAGTAGGATATCTAAGAAATTAAGAAACAAGCGACAAATTTACGATTACAATATCCAACAAATACCAAGTGCCCCAACAGCTGGAAGGTGTAGCGAATACAGAAGACCACAGGCAACAGATCGAAACTATATAGAATGAGACATGTTAAGAAGTATTGGGAAAAAGACAGTGTAAGCACACAGCATGGATAACAACAGAAACGATCAAGAAGATGAAGGACAAAAAAAAAAAAAAAAAAAGAAAAAAAAAAGCAGATTCAAACAGAAGCAAAACCAGATGTTCCAAAGATAATGCTCATGAAGTATACATAGAAGCCAACAAAGAGGTAAGAAAAGTATTAAAAAAAACAAAAAAAAAACAAGAGAAAATATATTGAGGAGTTGGCAAGAGAGGCGGAGGAAGCTGCAGCAAAAGAAAATATCAGGAACCAGTACAACAACACAAAGAAGTTAACAGGGAAATATAAACAAGCAAACAGCGTCATCACAGATAAAAATGGCAAATTGCAGAGATAGTATATGAATTACTTGGTCAAGTCTGGGAGAGAGAAGAAATACCATAAGAATAGAAGGAATGATGTCCGGTCAAAATGCCTAAGAAGGGAGATTTACAAGAGTACACAAACTAGAGAGAAATAATGTTACTACTAGTGCCAGGAAAAATATTAAACAGGATAATCCTTGAGAGATTAAAAGAGTCCATAGATAGACAACTTAGAGATGAACAAGCATGTTTTTAGTCATCTCTTTACACTGGAATTGTGGACTATTTTACAGTGTTGACAAAAAGATCACTTTGGAAAATGATGAGACATTAAGGAGCCCCCTGAAGATTCTTAACTTAATAAAGAAAACTATGACATGCATAATGATTCATGACGGACAGCTTGCAGAACCATTTCGGATGAGAACTGGAGTGCGACAGGGATGTCTTGTTGCTGTTTTCCTTCTTACTTGCTATATGTTTGGTTAGGAAAACATGAATCATCCAAACAGAAATGGTTGTCAGATGACTTTAATAAAACAGCTTGATGATCTAGATTTTGCTGACAACCTGGCTCTTCTGGCCCATAACCAGATGCAAGAGAAAATGAAAATACCTGATAAGAGGTCATAGCAAGTGGCTCTAATAATACACAGGAAAAAGGCAATGATAATGAAAATAAATGCAGGAAACAATAACAAGAATGAACTTGAAGAAACACCCCTACAAGATGTATAATCATACATATATCTTGGCAGCATAATAGACGGAGCTAAAGGAACAGACGGATATCAAAATAAGGATACAAGAAGCAACAGATCTCAATGCATTGGGAAATATATGGAGATCAAGAGAAATCAAGTGCAACAAGAAGGACCAAATATTTTAGAGGGATAATTCTGTCTACCTCAGTCAGCACCACACAAGATGATGATGTCAATGAATATGAAAAATGCATGATTTTGCATTAGTTTCTATTTATTACATGGAAATAGGTTACAATTTGCAGTCAATGGAGTGTTAGAATGAGGATACAAGTAATTTGGTTAGGAGAAGCCGAGAGAGGGTACCTTCTTAGATGTAATATCGGGTTTTAAAAAATTTCTCTTCTGGTGTTTCTTTTGCTTTATTTTTTTTTTTTTTTTTTTAATTGTCAAATTCTGTTATTTCCATGTTCAGTTTCGGCTGACAAAATATTTCATTGAAAAAATCTATCAGTCTGTTCTCGAGTAAATACAGAAACGGAACTGTACTATATACCCATTGACCTTTTACACATCTTTATGTATTTGTGAAAGGTCACATGTAAATGGTAAAATTTCTATAAAATTAAAATAATTTTTTTAAAAGATGTGTTAAATATTAATTGGTTACTATAATGTTAAGATCTCATACAAGCTATCTATTTGTAATACAGAACTGCATAGTCTCTAAGTTTCATTTAAAGGAAAAGAATGTTTAAGTGTTCATGAAAATACAAAATTACAAGTATTATATACGAGTGGGAAGCTTATGTCATCAACATGAGATCAGTTCTGCTTGGGCTGATCTTTGAAAAAAAATAAATATTCCAGTTTAAAGATGGTTATTGTTTGTGTGAATAGTTTTATTACTAGTGTTATTTTTACCTGGGTGTGCACTCCATTCCGTTCTGACAAGGTGTGGCTTTGCATGGGTTAAGCTTAACGTCGCAGAGATCTCCCTCCCAGTCACCAACACAGCTGCAAGTGTATTCTGTTTCCGCAGCATTTGCACATACAGCATTGTTAGGGCATGGATTGGTCTCACATGGATTACCCCGGATGGTGCAGTTTTTGCCTGATAATACAGCCAAAAAGAACAACCTCCACATCAGTGTTGATAGTCGTTATGTTACATTGTTGATGATGATCAAAAGGGAGAGAATGCTTTGACTGGTGTTATGAGTTGTGCAAGAGTTATCAAACTTGTTTAGAACATTTTGTTTTGATAGTAAGATACAATCTGTCACTTGAGTTTCAACATGACTGCAGCTTATAATTATAAAAGTTTGGCTGAAAAGTAGCTCAAAAGAATGTAATGTTTGCAAGAAAGGAAAACAGCTGTAAGAGTGTTTTGAAGTGAACATGCAAATAAAGTTATCCATAAATAGCTGCCATTTGGTCAAGTTGACTTTAACAAGTCAGAGGCCTTGAAAACTGCAGCAGAGGCTATAATGACAGAGGAAAGCACAGAGAGACAAGTTGCTTTCTTTACAGATGCACAGTCAGTAATTGAAGCGTTGAAAAGCCAAAATAATACAGACCTGGATGACCTCAGAATAGTGCTCCAGTAATATGTCAACGATTCAAAAGTGTTGTGATCCAATGGACCCCCATCTCGTTGTAACATCACTGGCAATGAAGAGGCTGACAGATTGGCAAAGGAAGGTGGAAATCTACCTCAGCCTCATGCAAGCATAACTTTCGAGGAGGCACATAATTTTATCAGAATCAGATACAGAAACAAATGGGATGTAGAGGTCACACACAAAATGATGCACACTCCCAGCTCAACCGAAGAGAACAAGTGGTAATCTTCAGACTCCGCACTGGCCACAACAGATTGAGATACCATCTATTCAACAAGCTAAAGATAGGAACTACCGATCAGTGTAACTTGTGGCACTGATAAAATGACTGCTGAACATATGCTTCAAAGTTGCCCAACATATGCGGAACCGAAAAAGCGCAAATGGCCGACACAGTACCATTCGTGGAAAAGCTCTACGGAGATTCAAATAGCCTCAAACCGACTACTGCTTTCTTTGAAAACATTCAAGTGGACGTCTGAGAGTGTACGAAGAAGAAGAAAGGTCACATGACTGAAGGTCAAGAGGTGAAAGATGACACATGGTAGCAGTCAATGGGCGTATTTAATTTTGGCAGTGTGCTGGAGGAGAGGGGTATTTTTGTTGCTGTTGTTAATATGAGTTTGAGCAGCAATATGGTAGCGAACAGAGAAGAGAGGCCAAGAAACACATCAGAGAAGTGATATGCACATGGAAGAATGCAGAAAGTTAAAGAGACAAATACTTGGTGAGAATTTATCTGCCGTTCAGGCTAATAATAATAATAATAATAATAATAATAATAATAATAATAATAATAATATGGCTAATATGATACACACATATTCAAGGCAGGTACTGTGTAGGTCCCTAGCGTCTCTTTATACAAGGCAACTAACATGAAGTTGTGTATGGGGCTGGCAACGTCATCATGTAAAACAAACAGCTACAGAGTATGACTGCTAGGTGTGGGCTTCCTGCAAGGGGATCAATTACAGCAGTGACTACCTTACAAACGTAGCACAGCGAAGATGATGATGTTACGAGTTTCTGTATATATTTTTTATCTCCAAAAGAGAACTAGAACTGGAACAAAGAAGCAACTACGACAGTTATATGGTCGGTGGCATATTATTATTAAGGGGGTGCCAAGGAGCGGTCCGCCCAAGGTTTACAGCCAGCAGGGGAGTGTCACCAGACACTTTTATAACAGTACTGGACTTTATAAAAATCTACTTGTAAGCATAATATATTTTTTCTGTGTATTTTATTTTATTAATATGTATGAAAGAACCAGAGTATCCGCAATGTAATTTATTTTCTTAGCGGTGTCAACATCTATAAATAACATATCCGGGAGCCGCGCTGTTGTAATGGTTACCACACTGCGCTGGCGATCGGGTGATCCAGGTTCAAGATCAGGAGAAGACATTTGGAAGAGTGTCATCGACCAGGATTTGGACTGGATTAATTAGATCCCTGGCGAGAACATTTGAAGTAGTGTCGTCGGCCAGGGACTAGAATAACCTAAACGGCTCCTGAGCTGACCCAGCTCTAAATGGGTACTCCCCGAAGACGGCGAGTATCTGCCTGAATGGCGAGAGGACACCTGTCAGTGTACAGGGAAAATGGGATACTCACGTAAAATCAGTCTCAGGTTAGATGTACTAACCTGAGATTTCGTCTCAGTAATAGCGGGCGTATGTTAAATAAAAAAAAAACAAATTAAAAAAAAAAAAAAAAATCATCATCTCCCTTTCCATTCCTTATTGAGCTTGGAACCATCACTGTAGATGACCCCCACCAAAGCACATACTGTTGCAGTTGTAGTTTTTGAAGCAAATTTTTTAATATAATGAGGTTGCCTGCCCCATGCACATCATCACATTAGTCACCTTTTACGACATGCCCTAACCAAAGCAGAGAAGAGAAATTTAAGTCCAGAACATTAGAGTGGAGGCTGCCATACTGGGGAAAAAAACATGGTGTTTGGGTTCAATTTGGAATTGTTTTTCTTTAATTGTTAACATGACCTCAATGTTTATCAGGCATTATTAACTTTGACAAAACTCAAAATGGAGATGGTGTTACGTTAAGTCTAGCTGTGTGGCAAAGCTCGAAACAGGGTTGGAGCTCAGGTTAAGGCTAGCTGTAATAATTTAAATATGGATTGCCAGTCTGATAACATGGCGGACCTTGTCTACTGGCGTCGCTATCTACCGGAATATTATATCGTGCAAAATTAGATGCTGAAGAAAACCCTTTTACCAGAAAACAGAGAATGAGAAATGATGACATAGAGATATTGTAAGAACTGCTTACTGTTTCAAGTATGTACAGAGGCAGAAAATTAAATGGTTTGGCCATCTCATGAGAACGGAGCCCGCAAAATTACCACTACGTGCCTTCAGCAGTACAAGGTCTCGTTTCAGGGCACGGGGAAGACCAACAAGCAGATGGATATACAACATCACAGACATCCTACAACAACATGGGCTGACAGCAGTCAACGCGACACACTTAGTTCAAGAACGGAAACTTCAGCTCCCTACTACACTTCACGGCAACAGTGGGTCGAAAAAGTAAAATTTGATAAGTTAATGTTACCTGAGTAAAATCGAGGACAGTAGCAAACATAATCTCCGGGCAAGTTTTCACAGCTGCCTCGTTGACAATAGTTCAGTGAGCACTCGTCAATATCTACGTCACAGTTTGGCCCTGTCCAACCTTGACATTCAGAAAACAGTAGAAAACATGACAGATCAGTGTAAATTAAGGTAGAATGATGATCGTTTGTATTGCTGGCATGATGTTCATAATGATAATGTTGCTGATTAGGGCATAAACAAATGTTGTTGTGATTAAGGAGCCACCTCTGATGCTTGGACGACAGATTGGAAATATTATCATCGCCACTTCAGACGGCCCACTTGCCGGAAACCTGCATCAAAACATTCATGTGCTGTTGTAGCTGTGGTTTCTGAAACAATTTGATTTACATGATGAGATTGTCAGCCCCTTGACAACCTCATAAAAGTCGCCATATACGACAAACTCAAGGGAGCAGTAATCCAGTTTTCATTTTTGGTCTAATCAGATACTTCTCACATGGAAATATATATATATATATATATATATATATATATATATATATATATATATATATATATATATATATATATATATATATATATATATATATATATATATATGTTAATATTTGTTCCGAATAACACACTAAAACTTTTTCTAAGGAGGCAAAGAAAAATTAGGACTACTATTTCCTTAGGCACGTCGTAAGAGGCGTCTAATATGAAACTGAGCATGGAACTGGCAACATAATCATGTAAAACTAATTGCTTCAGAAACTACAAAGGATTCCTCAGCAAGAAAGAGGTTGGTAAGAAAACGAAGATGGCTGTATACCGCTCCACCTATGTCCCAGTCTTGACATATGGATGCGAGTCATGGGCAATGACTACAACCCACAAAAGCCAGATTCAAACCTCAGAAAAGAGGTATCCGAGGAAGGTGGTTGAAGTAACAAGAAGCGACATGGTCCGCAACCAGACAATACGTCAAAGCCTTAAATCCCACCCCCCTGCAGACCCAAGTATAACAGTCCCAACTAAGATGGTTTGGCCATGTCTGCAGAATGGGAGAAGATCGGCTACCACGACAAGCATGGGAAACAAAGAGCCAGGGATCCAGACCCCAGGACGACCCAGAGTCCGCTGGGAGGACAACATTAGACAATCTTTGAAGGACCGAGGACTAGAATGGAACCAGGCCAGGAGGAAGACAGCCGATAGGATAATCTGGCGCTCTCTCTTCCAAATCTCTACACCTCACGGTAGAAGGGGAACGACTAAGTAAGTAAGTAAGCTTCAGAAACTACAGCTGCAAGAGCACATAAATGCTTTGATACAGGCATCCAACAAGGGAGCCAGCTGCAGGAGTAGTTCCGTGCTCTATATCGAGCGAAAAAGGAAATGCACAAACACATTAAAACAAAATATAAAGAAGATATTTACATCTAATAATTTTAGGCGCAACGGTAAAGTAGTACCAGCATTTTTGGTGCCATAATGATGACGAGGTTGATAATAATGGTACTTTCTACGATCTTACAGAAATCAAGAAGAGATTTAGAATGGTCAAAGCAACATTCAACAACATGAGACAGATACTAAAATCTAAACAACTAACTCACAAATTCAAACTGAGAATCATCAAATGCTATATATATTCTTCATTACTGTATGGAGTAGCAATTTGTACAATGAATAAGCACTTAAAAGAAAGAATTGAGGCCCTTGAGATGTGGCTATATAAAAAAATGCGGCACATCTCATAGAAAGAGAGAAAAAACAAACAAAGAGGTCATTGAAAACATGAGAATGAAAAGAGAATTAATGAATGAGATTGAAATTAGACAGTAAAAATATTTTGGCCATGTAAAAAGATATAAAACCGTACAGAAGACCATCATAGAAGGCAGAGTTGAAAGCAAACGTGCAAGGGGAATACAGCGCTATAAGTGAGAAGATAACATTATGAGATGGACATGAAAGAGTCTATCAGAGTGCACCATCAAGACAAGAGACAGAAAACGTTGGAGACCCATTGCAGCCGACCTTCAGTGTGAAGATGACACCTGATAATGATTACGACATAGCTGCCAACAATTGTATTATAGTAACCACATTAATTAAACTAAGAATATAAAAGGCAAGATGAGCTTTTAATGCATTGGAAAATATATGGAAATTAAAAGAAATCAAGTCCAATCAATCAATCAATCAATCAATACCTTTTAGCTCCCCAAGGAGCATAGGCCTTCAACAAACACATGCCAAGTCCTCCTGTCACGTGCCATCAGCTCAAGTTCTTTCCAAGTTTTCCTCACCTTTTTCACTTCTGTCTCTAGTTCTCTTCTCCATGTGTTTTTTGGTCGACCTCTCGTATTTCAAGACCAACACAGAAATAAGAATCTACAACTCAAATGTCATGGCAGTCCGATAGTATGGCTGTGAAACATGGAGAACAACAAAAGCGACAAATCAAGAAGTTACAGACCGTAATAAACGGGTACTTGCACGAAATATGATCAAGGTTGTATGACAAGATCATCGATGCGGAACTGATGGGCCAAACCAGACAACTACCACTGCAGCAAAACGGGAGAAGACACTGGCCTGTGATAGGACATGCACTGAAGAAACAAGCTGGTAGCATTTCAAGGCAGTACTTATTCTTGAATCCTCAGTGTACAAGAAACAGCGGAGACCAAAATACATACTGAAAAGGGAATTTGAGATGGACTAGGAAAAGAGACATGGATAAATCTTGCATGGATGGAACATATTATGGCAGCAACTTGCTGAAGGCCTTTGCTACTCAGGAAGATGAAGGGTAATGAATGAATGAAATGATATTAATAAAGTGACATCGAGGATGTTGAAAATTGATATCGATATTCTAATTTTCGTGATTTAAAAAATATTAATGTGCATCGGAGCATCTTGATATATATATTTCTGCCATCATTGATTTCATTCATAACATAATGAATTTTCTCATTTCCATTTCATTTTCGAAACTATCTTTGTTTGGTCAAACTTATCCACTGCATTTTCTATTCTGTAAGAAACGCTGTATCTCTCTCTACTCACTCAACAGAAATTCTATTGTAAATTTCGTGATGGGATTTCTTGCAAACTTTTTGTTTGGTTGCCATGGGGCTGACTACCCCAATCATGTGTAAAAATAAAGCGTAAAATCAAACTTCAACAACATCAACAGGTAATCCAAAGCAAGTTATTCAGCTTAACCATCCAAGACAGAAGAAGGTCCTCAGTTCATGAAGGCTATAATGTGGTTCAGAGAAAGTCGAAAGAAGTATGACGTGCTGAATCACCTTATCTCTTCTATGAAAATCTCCAGAGTGGGCACGTGGAATGTTCGAACATTGAATGAACAAGGAAAAACTGCACAGATAGCAGCAAAAATTATAAGTACCAGTGGATTAAAAGATTTTGGCTCTGAATAGGACACATCCTAATGAAATGAGCTGAAAGCATTACAAGGCAGTCCTTGTTCTGCAAACCTCAAATGTAAGACAATTACAGACTTAAAGTACACGGGCAAAGGAGTTGAATACAGACACAACATATAAAAGACTGGAAAAGCCACTGAACAGATGGCACAGGACAGAAAGGCTTAGCATGAAAGTGTTGAATTACTATGCTCTACAGGGAACTGCAGTTTATTAATCATGGTGAAGAGTTGCTCTGGGGTGCATGAAAACTCCAATTGATCTTTTGCAGTTATGTTTTTATACCACAGAGCGCTTTGGTTACACGCATTGGTAAAATAGGGTGTAGGCAAGTTGTGAAGGGTGGCGTGTGCGTGGTTACGGGGCTTTTGATATGTGTTCTTGGATGTGAGAAGATGTGTCCGACACTAGGGTAATTTTTCTGGGATATGAGTCTTTCCAAGGCAAAGTAATATGCCTATGCCCAGCTTGATGTGTGGACGGAAGATCGCAAATGTTTACTTGCTGTCAGGATATATCAATTAATCTTTCTACACATGTCTTTGTGATACTCGTATCTGCGCGTGTCTGAATATTGTTTGAAGATGGATCATTAACAGTTTCATGGACCATCCACACAATCGTCAGTTCTGGTTATTGACGTTTTTACAATGTTGGAGATGGTGTTTTACCTCTTGTATTAAATCATACCCCAAGTTGAACACGTGTCAAAGTTGACTGGGTGCTCGTATGGCTGATGGCAGATAATTGGTGAATTTGATGTAATCTCGGACACCCTCGGGCTTTCTCACTCCTTTTCACATTGTTAACAACAGGGCAGTTATGAGAGACTTCATTTTAGTTTGTTAATTAATTCGTTTTTTTATTTTTATTTTTGTAGTTTGTTTCTTGGAAAGGGGAGGTCACACACAACAGTCCTCTTCTTCTTTGGTCCATAACCACCAACCGTCAAAGCAGTCAGCGGCCATCATGCCTGGTGGCGTCTTGTAGGGCAGCAACAAATTGATTCCACTTTGCTCGGTCGACGGCCATCCTTCGTACAGTGCCCCAACTGTGGTTCATTCTTTGCATCTCAGCTTCCACAGTTCTCCGCCAAGTTGTTTTTGGTCGGCCTCTCTTTCGCTTTCCCTCGGGGGTCCATAGCATAGCTTTCTTGTGATGGTATCAGGGTCCCTTCTGAGGACGTGGCCTACCTAACTCCAGCGTCAGCCAGCTATGATGGTGTGCATGTCCTCCTGGTTACTCCGAATAAGTAGTTCTTGGTTGCTGATGGTGTTTGGCCAAAAGATTCTGAGAATTTTCCTTAGGCAGACTGTGTGGAAGGAGGACAGTTTTGACATTTCCTTCTTTGTTACTCTCCAACATTCCGCACCATAGAGAAGCACAGAATGTACACAGCTCTCATACAGTCTTAATTTGGTGTTTGTGCTGTACTGGGAAGACTTCCAAATGTTGTTGAGAACAGCAAAGGCTGTTCTCGCTTTATTCATTCTGTTGTTAGTGTCCTTGCTTGTTCCACCGTCAGATGCTACTATGCACCCTAGGTAAGTAAATGTGTTTGTTTGTTCTAACTTCTGGTTCCTTACTGTTATTGTCTCAGGATTGCCCACATTTAGTGTCATGACCTCTGTCTTCTTCAAATTACACACAAATTAATTCGTTTTTTTGTTTTTATTTTTGTAATTTGTTTCTTGGAAAGGGGAGGTCACACACAAAAGTATTCACACAAATTCGGTTTTGTTTACTCTATTTGGACTGAATTGGGGGGGGGGGGGGGGGGGGGGGGGGGGGGGGGGGGGGGGGGCAGAGAAGAAGGTACTGTATTTGGGTATTGGAAATCTCACTTTATTTCCTTGAATTAGTACACCATATGTCCTAATTATAACTCATCAAGGGTTGGGGGCAGATCCATATATTCTCCGTCTGATATAGACGTGATTTTCTCGTGTACTTATCCTTGATTCGGAAAGACACGTTTTGTTTTTTTAAAATTACCTATAAATATAGAAGAGGTGTTAAGAATTGACAGACCTAGGGAACTGCATAATCTAGTCAAACAATATTTAACACGAAAGAATGTTAATATATAGTGGCTGCGAATGTGAAGGTCTGATGCTGCTCTTACAATGCATATGGCTTTTAACAGATGAAAGTCAATTAAATATCTGTTTTTTTATTTATTTAACGTATAAGCACAATTGTGATTGTCCCTATTTACAACGATTTGACAAACGTGATGCCACTTTCTCATATCGGCATTTGTTCACATTATTTGGAATTGAAAACAATATCTATCCTAATTATAGTAAGAGATGACCAAGAACACACAGAGTTTGACTCATTTAACATCGGCGGGTACCAGATCCCAGAAATCAGATATGCTGACGACACAGTCCTCCTATCGACCAACCCAGAAGGACTTGAACAATTAATTCTGTCCACCAAAAAACACAGCGAGGCCCAGAATCTATACCTAAACACCAAGAAGACCAAAGTATTAACAACAGACAAAGTAAAGACCAAACCAGAAATTGAAATTGATAACGAAGAACTGGAAAGTGTTAATGAATTCGAATACTTAGGATCAATCATCAACAGCTCTGGCGACTGTGCAGTAGAAATTAAAAGAAGACTTGCAATTGCTTCACATAAACTAATACAGATGAAAAACCTATGGCAAGGCACAAGCAAAGAAACAAAGTTACAACTGATCAGAGCATGTATATTCCCAGTAGCAACATACGGCTGCGAGACTTGGACACTCAATAAAACAGTTGCAAAAAAGATTACATCATTCGAAATGAAATGCTACAGAAGGATGTTGAGAATAACCTGGACAGAAAAAAAGACCAACAGAGAAGTACTGCACTCACTAAACATACAGGAACATTGGCTTTTAAATACCATCGCAATAAGGAAGATGAAATTTTTCGGTCATATAAAAAGACATAATAGTCTGGAAAAAATAGTGATGGAAAGCATGGTCCCTGGAAAAAGGGGAAGGGGGTCGACCTAGACGACGGTGGACCCTGGACATCACAGAGAGTCTGAACTTGTCTTTGGCTGATGCAGGTCGACTTGCCCAGAATCGTGATGCGTTCAGAGCAGCTGTAATGGAGACAACGTTCTGGAAAGAATACGTCACATGATGATGATGATCCTAATTATAACTCATCAGAGGTTGAACAGGATATCTTTCTTCATTAATTTAAAAAAAAAAATTTAAGTCAAAGTTCAAATAAATATAATTTAAACACCACTCTCAACAATGGTGATGATACACATTGTTTTCACAAATTAAAAAATAAACACATGCTTATCGAACAATGTCACACATACCTCTCATGCAGATTTTGTTGCCTGTTATTTTTTCACAAGTGTAATGTCCTGTCGGTTGATCAGCAGCCAGGCAGTATTTGGAACAGTTTTCGGTGTAATAGTTGGCTTCGCAGTAGATACGGATCTCGAATGACATCCTGCAAGAAACATAACTCTTATCAAAATCAAGATATGATGAAAAGCCTGAGATAAGTAACCGTTTAAAAAAAAAAATTGGAATGTGAATAAACTGAAAGAAATAGAGCCTAAAAATCAAAATATGGTGACAGCCTTAAGAACCGGGAAGAAATTGTGATAACGTGCAAGATATGGGGATAACATGAGAGGGGAAAAATGTCCCGTTGTAATTCCAAGGGATCTCTGAGGAGACAAAGAATGAATTAAACTACAGCTATCTCAGGCATGTCGTAAGAGTCGACTAATACGAGGCTAAGCCTGGTGCTGGCTACCTCATCATGTAAAATGAATTGCTCCAGAAAACACTGCAGGAGCACATACACACTTTGAGGCAAACTGTCTGTAAGGAGGCAGCTGCAGTGGTGGATCCATGCTTCAACAGGAAAGACAAAAGAGAGAGACATTAAAAGATAAGAAGGGTCTTGCCAGGAGCAGAACTGTCAAAACTCCAGATATGATGATAACTTTCATGAACTAAGGCTCTAGCTAAGTGTCGTAACTTTTGTTACCCTGCCCTATGCAGCATTGTTTTTGACTTCTGAATTATCTTGTGAAAACTGCCTTGAGATAGATGTGTCATTATCCTTCAATGTACAACTCTGCCAAGAGTAATCTTGTGCGAAGGTAGATACCTTTGACCACCCATTTTAGATGCTCTTGAGTTTTGGCGACTGGTGGACTACTACTGCAGAGCAAAGGGGAGGCAAATCCCGTGACAAATACTGAAACAAAATAAAGTGTTCAACGGAAAATGTTGTTTTTCCGTTGGTTACGGGATAAAAGAAAGGAAGGAATATTGATTATGTCTGTGATGAACTAAGTAGAACTGTTACGCACGTGTATGAACCACTTGTCATTTGTCTGCTAGCCCAAAAAGCGTCGTCCTTGGATGGGTAAACCCGTTCGGTCAGAGTTATGCTCAACATAGCAAGATCGTCGTCATCAAAGAAATCATCATCGCGTACTTTGACAACAAAGAGTATTGATTTATCCTGAAGTATAATCAAAGAAATATTAAACATTTTAGAGAATAAAAGCTGTGTAAATGTCATCGATTTATAATGTACAATTATACATGACATTAAGATTGACATCGAAATGTATCTAGCCTGAAGGTGAAATACATTTTTAAACTTTATAATTTTATAGTTATATATATATATATATATATATATATATATATATATATATATATATATATATATATATATATATATATATATATATATATATATATATAATATGCGGAAAGGACATCGTGCTGGCTGTGGAACAACCGCAACTGGCTATGGGACAGTAATTTGTTTTCAAAATAGGGGTTACTTTCACAATTGCCTCCAGCTGGCAGAAAACAGATATGAAGTTGAAAGCTGCAATAAAAGTGGAGTGGGTTCAATTCTCTGCACAAGACAACGGCAGGCTGACTCTTGAGAGTCATGACCTAAGTGCCCCCCCCCCCCCCCCCCCCCCCCCCCCCCCCCCCACCCCCCCCCCCCCCCCCCCCCCCCCCCCCCCCCCCCCCCCACCCCAAGAGTGTAAAAGAGATAAAGGGGAAACCACACTTGATCGACGGGGGGAATATTTGGGACGATCCGATTGCCTCATATATATATATATATATATATATATATATATATATATATATATATATATATATATATATATATAATATATAAAGGAACCCGTTACACGCCCATTGAGGCATATTGGGAATATGGTGTTAGGCCCATATTATCTTGACCGTCGGCACACGAGGGGTGATGTGGGCGGCATCACGCCGGCCGCCTTAACCTTCCCAGAGGAGCTCTGGTACCCATGTGGGGCGGGGTCTACCCAGGAGCCGTTTGTGGCCTATGAATTTTTCGGCCTCGTCTGGGTATCGAACCATAGACCACTGCGCTAGGAACCGGTCACTATGCTACCGCGGCTCATATATATATATATATATATATATATATATATATATATATATATATATATA